>CAIGQQ010033337.1:108150-120100 GCA_903798035.1 Danio albolineatus
TATATATATATATATATATATATATATATATATATATATATATATATCTGGGGTGGCCAAGCCTGTTTCTCAAGAACTACATTCCCCCAAAGATCAGCTCCACCTTTAATCAAACATAGCTCAACCACTTTGATGTTCAGAAATACTTGATAATTACAGAACAGCATGTTTGAGCAGGGTTGGTACCGGATTCTGCACAAAAGGTGTCTCTCTAGAAACAGGACAGAGCACTTCTGTATTAAACGCAAGCGTAGCTGCTGTTATCGCTGCTGTATGAAAATCAGCATGAGACTGCTGGATGGCTGAAATGCATGTGCGAGCATATTTTGGCAAGTATTTAAAATAATGATCTTGACTTGAAGATATCTGACAACTCCAGTTTTATTCAAAGTATCTGATTACAAAGAATGTACATGTGTTTTAGGAGTTACACAAACAAAACTTTTCAGGGACGTCATTTATCAACACATGGAGCTCAACAAAAACTCAAAACTCTTTAGCTGGCTTCATCAAATGAAAGCTTGTCTTTGTACATCATTCAGCAGGGATCAGGTCGCATGATACGAGTCTTTTAACAGTCACCTTCAAAAAGCAGCTATTCAGACACTGATGTTTGAGCTACGACTACATGTGGCAAGAAACAAAACAAGAACACATTCTAACCAAAGCTAAAAAAATCATATTTTTCACAAAATTATGGCAAAGTACACGTATATGTACAGGTTAAATTTTAAGTTACAAAAGAAAAAGCCACACTAGTCTCGGTTTTTCCAAACTCTGAAAAGACTAAATGCACAAGTCGAGACTATTCAATTTACCTCTATAGCACGCCAACGGGGAAAAATAAAACAAAAAACACTGCTACAGAAAAACAAAACAAAAATACTTTGGTGATCTTTGTGGTTTTTACAGAGATTAGCTCAAACTATCATACAGCAAAAAATAAGGTCAGGTGAGGAAGGGCAGCTCCGGAGAGACACTCAACACTGGACACTTGCCTCACCAAATGAAACCTGAAAATAAAAAAATTATTATTAATAGCATTGAAAACACAAGTACAGTAGCAGATGTGATAATATAGCAGTTAATAATATATTGAATATAAAATTTCTGCTACAGGAAAATAAATGATCAAAGTGTGTGATTTGGGACTAACCATTCTTGATCACCACCGGCGATAACTAGTGGCTTGGCGCTGATGGGGTACTTTATGCCGCAGTGTCTGCAAGTTCTTGTATTTTGACATGATGCTTTGACTCTTTTTGAAGACGGACTTCTGGTTGAAGGTTGGTCTTGGAATCAAAGTACCCTTAGAGAATAAAAAAAAAAAAATTGATTGAAAGGTGTGCAAAAAACTTCTGTTATTTATTCCTTATTACGATTAGCATTTCAATTAGGGACTCAAAACAATTCACTTCAGTACCATCAAAGGTTTCCTGATAACTCCATCAGGTGCTGATGGCCTCTTCACTCCAACAGCTGGGCGGAAACCAGGCCTCTATATACAGAAGAACATATCATTATATAACAAATAAAACAAGACATGCTTTCAGCTTTTAAAGAAATTTCTGATTCCAAATCTCCTGAAATCTACAACTGAAGAATTCAGTCACCTGAAATGAGACCGGCTTCCTCTGAGTTTTTGGTGGACTTCCAGAAGACCTACAAAAGAAATAAACCGTTCCCTCAAGTACAATTTGTAAGGTTCAAGGATCAGATCAAGCAGCAGGAAAGATTCTTATTTACCTTCTTTCTTTCTGTTCCTGTGAAGAGCTAGGAGGACTTTGCAGCTTGGTGAAACGTTCATTCAATGTCAAATTTCCATGAGATTCTGATTCCTCTGAAAGGAGAATATTTGGAACAAGAAATGTTAGAAACTAATACAATACCACTAATATAATTGTAAAGTTATTTGCAAATCAGTTAAAACTTTGACTTCTACCAGATTTGCTCCTGGGTGCCTTATTCCTCCAAGGTGCACTATTCCGGGGGCTAGTACTGGGCTTGTGGCCTGCCTCCCAATGGGAAACCACAACAAGGTCACGTGAAAGTCGTCTGTCTATTGGTGAGGAGCTGAAAAGAAGTCAACAATGTGTGAACATTTGCTCCTTATGGTCTGGATGCATAAGCATGGAATAAACAGAATCATTAAGCATTCAGAAAAGGCAAAGGCATGCACAAATGTTATCTGATTTCAAAGTGGAATAGACTTGTGCCTTGTGCAACATTTTCTCTCCTCAGTCTTCAACTAAATTACTCAAACATTGACAGTCTTCATGAACCCAATTGTATTGCTGTAAATGCAGAAGGACCAATTTATGGATTAACTACATGGGTACTTACAGCAAAGCAAGCCCAACATCTCCATGGTTCAGTTTGAATTGGTAGAATAATTTTCCCTGATTCAACTTGGCCTTTAGCAGCCATCCTTTCGCTAATGTGAATAACAGACCTTGGCAGACTCAATGAGTGGACTGAAGGATGCCATGTAGGAATTGGATTACTTTCCAAAAAGTGGATCAATTACCAGGTGAGCGCTTCCTTTTTCCTCAGAGTTGACAAGCCAGACACACTCCTCTTAACCTATCCTTTCATATTGAAGACTGCAAGTATTTTTTTCCTGCTGTAACACTCATTTAATGACTTCAGTGGTGGTTTGGAGCTCTGCGTTCTGTGTTGACGTCGAGGTAAAGTTACGCTGAGAGGATCTTCTGAACAGTGTATTGATGGGGTACCATTTTTGGCCAGTTCTCCTTGATTAAATGTCAGAATCTTCGAGCAACTATGCTTGTTTCAATCATCTTCTCTGTATATGCATCTTCACGTAAATCCTTAAGCAGATCTTCAGTTCCAAAACTTCTATTGAGGGGACTACAGATGAATGGCTGACATCTGGTAATCATTTTTCACTAGACAAAACTGCATTGTGTCTTCAGCATGACCTCCATTTCAGTGAAAGGTTTGGTTGAAGATGCAACAGTGGTCTCTGCTGGTCATCAACGTGGCAATTCAGAACATAGTTTGTAAAGGTTTAAATATTTCATAAAAAGCACTCATGTGATGACAGTTGTTCACTTTGATCCCATCTTGTTGATCTGTCATGAAGGAAAGTCTTCTTTGTTCTTGTGGTTCTTACACGAAGAAGCCTCTTGTTAAAAAAAGTACTATGATTGAGCATTCATTTTTTTGGACCTTGGTCATCTTATTAGATGCTGACAAAATCTTACATTATTCTTTTAAGCAAAGGTACATGCCATTATAAAAGGAGTTTTTTGTACTTATTTTGATTTCCAGCCCCAGAGTTTCCTTCATCCAGCCAATCATGTCAATTATTCCGAGGGTGCAACTTGATAAGACATCAACAGCATTTAAATGTTGAAAATGCTTGGCCGTGAAAAGTCCTTCTCCACTTGAGTCCATTGAAATTATCCATTTTCCAAGACTTCCTATGCACTGTCCATGTCCCACAGTTAAGAGGTTGAATTTTGCTTTCATTACTGCAGTGAGCTGCATACTGCGGCAGAGCATTGTAGGTATATCATGACAGACCCTCCTTCAGCAAAAAGGTAAGAATTAGGATTAAAAACCTTTTCCCTCACTGATTGAAATTTTAATCATCCCTTCTGGGTCAAAGTCGATCTGGATGCATGATGGAACAAATGGCAAGTGACTTTTGGTAGGGGAAAAAAGACTGTTGTGACACTTTTGAAAGAGCTTGCTTATCTCTTATCACATTTTCTTGTCGAGGACAGAGGTATTCTGGACAATGACAGGTTTAACATCATACTGTTGAAAATAATGAGGAAAACAGGCATGATTTTCTTTTTTTCTCTCATCCATTTCATCTGACCAGGTGACACCCCTTTGTTGAAAGTTGTGCCATTGTAAAACAGGAAGCTTGACCTTCTAAACATCACGCGCCCATTGCCACAATGTGAGGGGTGATACCATACCTGTGTGCGCTCTCAGAGCGACGGGATTCCACCTTTGTTTCGGAGTCCCTCTCAGCATCTGCAGTCTTGGAGCTGGTGTTGGGGGATGACTCTCTAGATGATGGCATCTTTTTAAGTGGCATCTTGCGTAGTGACACTCCTGAAGAATCTTTGCCATTTTTTGGTGCTGTCTGAGGCTTGGGTTTCTGGACTCTGTCTGATATTCTTGGCCTTGGTGGTGGGAGTTTGAACTGGGTCACCGACTCTGCTCTGAACCTTCTCGCCTTTAGCAGTCGACTCTTATCAACAAGGGTCAAACCACGACCTCTGAAGCCCCGAAGAGGAAGAGGTCTCACAGACAGTTCCCTGCGGAAACGCTTTGGTGGCCCATGCTCCAAACTGCTAGGAGGCGGCAGCCGTCTGAAATCTTGATTCCTCCTCTTCATTGGTCGTCCCATCTGCCTGTCTTGAAGTCGCATAAGAGGATAAGGTCTGATCGATGAGCCAGATGGGGGTGGGCCAGGTCTTCGTGCTGGTGATCTGAAAGGGGGCCGAGAGTGTGAACTGCCCCCACCTCTGTGAGCAAATTCCATGCTGGGGCGCCGAGACTCCCTTCTAAGGTCTCCATGTGGTGCACGTTGATCCCTCTCTGCAGACCACCTACATATCCATTACAAACAATACAAACATGTTGGTTATAATGCCAGTTTGTGCACCTTGAGCAGTGTGGAAGCTCTTAACTTCTATTAATTTAGATCCAGCCCCAGGCTATTGAATGCCATATCACTTCTGTGGTGGTATAACTTTAAGGGTGAAATGCCTCAAATGGATTTTACATTTTCTCCAGACTGACTGTTTGACTTTATGGGCTTTTTTATTAGATCCTGTGGTACTTTACAGTGACAAAAAGCTGAAGGCAGCTGGGATTTACTCTCATCACCCTGCAGTGTGTACTTGACTTTGCAAACTAACACATAACTGTATAATTAAATTACCCAGCCTGCACTGCTTCATTCGTGTACCTCTCTGGATATGAACTCCTTCCATGAAATTCTCTGGGTTTTCTGTGGGGTGGGCCAGAGAACCTTGAATCCCCACTGGGGTGATGAGGGTAACCACCTGGGCCATTCCAGTGGTGGCCACC
The DNA here is from genome assembly GCA_903798035.1 of Danio albolineatus. Taxonomy (NCBI): domain Eukaryota; kingdom Metazoa; phylum Chordata; class Actinopteri; order Cypriniformes; family Danionidae; genus Danio; species Danio albolineatus. Next base: position 113,227 of record CAIGQQ010033337.1, read on the forward strand.
AAGTGCTGGTCGGCCAAAAGGCCTCTCTCGGGGTGTGGGGCCCCAGCTCCTGTCATGCTCCTGAGGGCTTGGGCGTCGCTGTGGACCCCTGAAGGAATTATGAGGTGAAGGAATCCTTCGTTCTGATGGAGGGCCATGAAAAGATCCATGTCTAGATGGAGATGTGTGTCTAGGGTGGTTTCCATGGAATACTGGTGCTCTGTGGCTAGGTGGTCCATGTATAGAAGTATGAGGGGATTGCCTGTGCTGTACTGGAGGAGGGCGACTTGAGCGTGGTGGTGATGGCCTCCTGCGGCCCCTCTGTGAATCCTGTGAGCTGGGATATGGATGGAAGTGATCCTGGTTCTGCATCCACTGTCCATGTGGTCGCTCTCTGCGTTCACCCATGAGCGAGGTAGGCCTCTTGGGGTAGGGCTGGGATCCACTACTGTTGTTTACTCTCCAACTTGGAGGGGCTTTTCCAGGAGGCCCTCTGAAACCTCTCTGGCTTCTTGAAGGGGGGCCATATCGTCCTTCATGATTCATGCTATTGTAGTTGTCTGAGAAAGGCCTGTATGAGTAACAAACATAACATTTTAGTCTCACTTAAATGGATAATTTTATTGTTCAATCCAAATTAAATATTACATAGCTAAAGCAAACCTGTGTTTGGAACGAGGAGATCCTGATTGTGGTCTCACCATTTTTTTCAGTTTTATCACCTATCTTTAAGTGAAATAAAAGACATTAAATATTAATCATCCAGTTAAGGTAATGTAACATGCCTCACGTACAAAAAAATAGTAATAATAATAAAAACAATTGCGAAAAAATGAGAAACATTGACTTAAGCTCGCAGTATCCGAAAATAAAAATGAGTAGAAACACCAACAAGTGCTTCTAAATAATAACAAATCATACTTCACAATGTTAAGTCCATAAAAAAATCCAAGTAATCAATCTTAACGTGTCAGTCCTCAGAAACATTAATAACGATAAAAAAACGTTACATGCTACTCGGAGTGTAGCATGCCATTTATAATGTTTGAGGAAATGTACCGTTTCTACAATGCATGTTACACCTTTTAAACAAAAAAAATACAGTACGACACTGCAGGGAGTCGATATAAAAAACATGAATCACTGAATGCGTTTTATAGAGACGTGGTGACTGAACAAAACAAACTAACACCCAAATGCGAGTTTTTAGCCGTCTCCCACGACCTTGGTTAAATCATGTTAAAATACAGCAAATTAAAACGAGATCGACGACACCACATTCCTGGCCTAACATTACACGAACGCGTGTCTGGGCCTACAAAGCCGTGAGTTACATACAAAGTGCAACCTCGAAACAAATGTACCAGCACGACGTTTCACTAGTAATATTACACAAATAACGTAACAACAGTTATAAGACGATAGAAACAACATTAACGATACGCTAAATGCACAAACACGTCGAACAAAACAACAAACTCTTCTGTTTTTCGCGCTAATGCGAAACTACGACAAAGCAAAACCATTTTCACAATGCAGTATTGTGTAACAGTATCAGTTATAGTAATTCGTTAAACCTTTTCACCGCTGAATGTCTACGTAACTAAAATCCGAGAGTTGACTGGCTGAGTTGTTTTTGACATACCCAATGTTGTACGATACAGAAATCAGATAGGCCGTGATAGCTAACACACGTCTTCCGTTAAGCGTCTGTCCACATCTGACCAAAAAGAGTCGTAAACGTTTCCAAAATGACAAACAATCCGTCGCTTTCGTCGTTACATCGAAGTATTTCCGTCGAAAAAACAGCGAGTGATCTCCGTGAAATTACATTCACGCTAAATGAACAGCTGCAGCCGTGACGTCACCTGAATGGGGCGCGTTCACGACCAGACTGGGACAGGAACTGACTGGATTGTTGTCGACTCCGCCCATATCATTGCCTTGTTAGTATGTTACATTATTTTTAGAACCTACATTTTAAAGTAATCATTAATTCAGTATTACGTACTGGATTGAGTAAAATGCATGAACCATATAAAAATAAATAAATAAATTCTCAAATTACATTTGATTTAAGAATAGACGCCTACGTTTGCTCAGTGCTAAACCTCAGCTGTTGTGCCGTTTGTCAAACAAATCTCTCTCTCTCTCTCTCTCTCTCTCTCTCATTTCAATTCAATTGGCATGACAAATGTTACTAATGTATTGCCAAAGCATTTATTAAGTTTACATAAAAAGTAACATACACATATAATAAAAAAACAGTAAACAGTAAATAGTAGTAGTAAAAGTATATGAAAGATGACATTTATATAAAATATTTCAATAAAATATAAATAATATATCATATTATTCAATATATCGTAATATTATTCAGTAAATCACATTATTACTTAATATAATATATTAATTAAATAATAATATAATAATATAAATAATAATATAATATATTATTCATACAAATCATTAAAACAAATAATAGATCAGAATAAACGGTACATTTAACAATCAAGATTTTAGAACAAAACAGTAATGAAAACAATAACAATCAGTATATTTGCAGTTGTTCATTTATAATAATCTAGGTGTGTATGTATATGTGTGCGTTTGCAAGCGCGTCACTGATGTCTTTATTGGTCTCCTCTCTTTGTGACAGGCGTTAATCAATTGTGCCGTTAGCCGGATACAGTCAGTTTTCCCCTATAAATATTGCAGTTGTTGTGCTCTCTCTCTCTTCCACGTCATTGGAATAATGTGAATTGACAACATCAAAATACAAATCAGTATAGGGGTTTTGTTTACCAAAAATGTAAATTCGGAGCTATTGCTCATGTCATTCCAAACCTACATGACATTCATTCCTCCTTAAAGCACAGACTAACAAGTTTCTGACGACTCTTGAAAGTTTTTTAGTCGTCACCTGTAAAGCTGAAAAAAATTAAGTCAACTAGAAATGAAAATCCTGTCATAATTTTTCTCCACCTTCAGCTACACCTAAAAATATGGAAGTCAATGGCAACTGTTTGATTACCCACAATTCTCGAAGTGTATCTTATCTGGTTTACACAGGTTTGTCGAGAGGCAGATCTATATCAGGCCCTTATCACAAAACATGGCTTTATTAGGTAACCAATTTACTTTAGATTTTTCCCCTGTGGACCCATAACCAGATTATAACAGAACATCAAAATGAATGGTAATCTAGTGACCTCTGGTGGTTCACCACTTCATCTCTTATACAGCACGTCCTCTTTCTTACAGCAATGGGAATATTTTTCTTATGTTGTATATAAATAGACATGTTATCATTTTTACCAAAGCCTCAAAGCATACCCATCATACATTATAATAGTAGTATTTTACTATTATAAATGAGAAATCAGATAACATTGACTTTTAACTCATACTTTCCATCATTGAGAGATAGATATGAATCTCACATGACATTTGTTTACCTAAATGCTGAAGCCCTGCAATAAAATAAAGATTCAGTTCATCAGGGTGCATTTCCAGGCATTGTTATTTTGACTTTTCACCACCTGACCTCCCCCACCCCTCACTCTTTCCGTAAATGACACGAGAATGCAGTTAAAGGATGGGTTGCTTGTGTAGAAAGATGTGTTTGCATACAGTGTGTTTGTAACAGATGTGAGATGCTGATGATTAGATTCCCCCTGCGGCTAAACATTTGGTTGATGCACTTTTGTCCATCCAACCAAGAGCTTCACACAGTCAATGCCTCAATAATTGTTCGGCCTTTGTAAGTTACTGAGAGGTAAATAGCAGGAAGTTATGAGGCAAGTCAGTCAACTGTATATGCATCAGAGGTGGTTGTTCAGGCAGCTATTACATTTAAGAGCTGTCAGGAACTGGACTGACATCAGCCAACACTGTTGTATTAAGGTAAGAAATTCAAATATCAGCATTTTGTTTTTCTGTAAAAAACAAAAACAAAACACAACTTTAAAATACATTAAACTAATATACATTACCAGTCAAAAGTTTTTATTTATTATTATTATTTTAATTAAATGTAGTACTAAACAACAACTGTTAACAAAAATTAAGTAACTGCTTTCTTCTTGTATGTAGTTGTAAATGGAATTATTTCTCCAGTCATTATTGCTTTTATTACTATTACCATTAATAATTATAATACTACTACTACTACTACTAATAATAACAATTATTATTATTGTTGTTGTTGTTATTGTTGTTGTTGTTGTTATTACTATTATTAATAATATTAGAGTGATTGAAGGATCATGTAAAGACTGGAGTAATGAAGCTGAAAAATTATCCAAAAAAAATCACTGGAATATTTATTAAATTAAATTATAAACTATTGAACAGTTATTTTATAGTGCAATGACATTTGACAATTTGTACTGTATTTTTGAGAGCAGGATAAGCTTATTTTAAAAAATGTAAAAGTCCTACACCCCAAACCTTTGACTGATGATGTATATTTCTAAGTGTTATGACAGTACATATAGTATTATTGCATGTGACACTTGACCACAAATTATGTTGCATGGGTATTTTTGCCAAAAAAACATTAGAATATAAAGAAAAGATCATGTACAATGATGACATTTAGTCAATTTTTGAACTGTAGATGTATTAAAACTTAATTTTTGATTAGTAATAAGCATTGCTGAAAACTTTATTCTTAATATTTAGATTTCTGTTAACAATCAGATTCCAGATTTTGAAATATTGTCCTTTCTTAACTAATGTATGAATCTTAATTTTCCAGCTTATAACTGGTTTTGTGCTCCATGGTCTTATAAATATTTATTTTTGTTTTGTTTATTTCAGTGAACTTCTGATGACATTTCCCCCCAATTTAAAATAACAATGTTACAATTTAGAGGCATTGTTTTGCATAAAATAACAAAATAATGTTAAAATAGTGTTAATAGTAAAGTTTTCAGAAGAGTTATGAGTTATAGAAGAAGATCACAACATTTGTTTCAATCACAACAAATGTTCTGAATGACATTATTTTAATTTGATAATTTGAAGTATGTTCTCTGACATATAACACAAATCTTACATTTTTACTAAAACCAATGCCTAATAAGTCCAACGAGAAAAAAAAATATTCAAGTGGTCTTCATTGTTTGCATCCAATTCTCTGACCATAAGGTCACGGATGCCCCTACAGTTCACGGTGGTGCACAGCACGTTTAAAAACCTGGCTTTAGTGAATGTGAAAGTGCAGCTGTTAGCAGCTGATACAAATTTTTCTGAATTCACTTTGATACTAATATTTAAAAGAGGGAAGTGAAAGCAAGTGCTGTCAGCAGATATATCAAAGCAAGTGTTAGACCGCTTCATTAATTCAAGAGCAAACATAGATTGCCATCTCACTCTCAAGATGGTTGATGCTGACTTGGAAACTGTTTGAACATTCAGATATTTTAACATCAGTCATGAGAGACCAGTCAAAAGACGAAGAGTCACTCTCATGTGGTTTATTTCTGTTTGTGACCTCACATCTGACCGTTGAATGCAATTAAGTAATCACTGTAAATGCAGTCACTGGGGGAGAACTCTGTTGATCTGTCTATCTGCCTTTGGTGAACGTGGCTGGGTGTGTGTAAGCCCTGTGTCTTGTATGGCTGCGCAACAGTTGGCCTTATGAATTATTTGTGTGGCAAAATTGCATCTCATTTTACAGCTCTATTATATGTGATCTCTCTGCTCTCACCTCCCACCGTCCTTCCCATTGTGCATCTCTAATAAAGCATGCAATCCCATGCTCTGCTTCCATATCTGACCCCTAACCTTCAGGGTTCCCCGCCTCCACTGTCTGGATCAGGCGAACCCTATCATACCTGTCCCATCACGCTGTCTGCTGCTCCTTCCCTCCCACCACTTCCAATATTTCCACTTTCTGTTCCATTTATTTTCCTTTTCCTTTTACCCTTCCCTCTCATTGTCATGTTGAATTACTCCATTATTTTTGTTCTCCAACTTTCAAATTCATTGCTTCATCAGAATCCATCATATTTCACTGTACATACTTGATAATTTAGTTTCCCTCCTCTCTTCTTTTCCTTCTGCATCCATTCTCCTCTTTCTCTCTCTCTCTCTCATACACTCTCGCTTTCTCCTCGCTTCATTCCCCCTTTTCTTATCCACCTCCTCCTATCCTGGCTTGTTTCCTTTCTCAGCGAAGCCCCTAACCTCGTACACACTCTTTCTCCTCTTCCTCAGCAGGATGCTTAATCTGCGGGCAGCACAGAGCCAGTTCACCCATGAAGTGCGAGAGCCTGGGCTGTGGGTCTGGAGGGTGGAGAAGATGAAGGCTGTGCTCCTTGACCCTTTGCAGAGGGGAATCTTCTACAATGGAGATGCGTACATCGTGCTCAGCAACCGCGGAAGGGATGGAAGTGACCTGCACATGTGGATGGGTTTGTAGTGTTGCTTTACGTCTAATAAAAAGGCAAAAAAGTTGGTGGTCATTTAAATGATACATTCCTGTAGTGTAGCTTTCTTTTTGTTTATTACTGTTTGATTTCCTTTTTTTTGGTTAAGGGGAGAAGTCTTCTCCAGATGAGCAGGGTGCTTGTGCCATGCTTGCCACTCAACTAGACAGCTTCTTGGGAGGAGAGCCAGTGCAACACAGACAGGTGCAAGGCTACGAGTCACTTGAATTCATGGGGCTTTTTCCTAAAGGAGTAAGTTATAAGGTGAGAGGAAAGAGGACAGCAGTTTTTCCCCCTTTTAGAAACTAATATTTTAAGCAATGAGTGTGCTCTGGGGCCTCACGGTGGCGCAGTGGGTAGCACAATCACCTCACAGCAAGAAGGTCACTGGTTTGAGCCTCGGCAGGGTCAGTTGGCTTTTCTAGGTGGAGTTTGCATGTTCTCCCCGTATTGGC
>CAIGQQ010033337.1:120110-131241 GCA_903798035.1 Danio albolineatus
TCAGTTGGCTTTTCTAGGTGGAGTTTGCATGTTCTCCCCGTATTGGCGTGGGTTTCCACTGCGTGCTCCGGTTTCCTCCACAAGTCCAAAGACATGTGCTATAGGTGAACTGGGTAATATAAATTGGTCAAAGTGTATGAGTGTGACTGAGAGCGTATGGATGTTTCCCAGTGATGGGTTGCTGCTGGAAGGGCATCCGCTGTGTAAAACATATGCTGGATAAGTTGGTGATTCATTCCGCTGTGGCAACCCCAAATAACCTGAAGGAAAATGAGTGGATATATATATACCGGCCACTTTATTAGGTACAACTGCTCGTTAACTCAAATTTCTAATCAGCCAATCACATGGCAAAAACTCAATGCATTTAGGCATGGTCAAGACGATCTGCTACAGTTTAAACCGAGCATCAGAATGGGGAAGAAAGGTGATTTAAGTGACTTCAAACATGGCATGGTTGTTGGTGCCACACCAACACGTGGAGAACATGAAAACTCCACACAGAAATGCCAACTTATACAGGGATCAAACCAGCCCCCTTCTTGCTGTGAGGCGACAGTGCTGTCCATATAAATATATATTTTAAATATATTATACTAATATACTAATTTTAGTTTTAACTGTTTTTGAGCGTACTAAACTATGGGCTAATTGGTTTCTCCATCTTGTCTCAGGAGGGTGGGGTGGAGTCAGGCTTCAAGAGTGCCAGGTCTAGAATTGATCCTGTTAAATATCTGTACCAAGTCAAAGGAAAGAAAAACATCCGCGCAAGAGAGGTGGAGTTTAGCTGGGGGAGCTTCAACAAGGGGGACTGTTTCATACTGGACCTGGGAGAGGTTTGTATGTGTCTATATATGCTATGTATGGTTGTGTGTTGGTTAGCAAAGTTTATGATCATTTTATGACTGTGTGTTTATGTTCAGAATATAGTCGTATGGATTGGTTCCAAAGCCAACATGTTTGAGCGACAGAAGGTGCGTGAGATAGCAATGCTGATCAGAGACACCGAGAGAAATGGCAAAGCTCACATCATTGATGTTCGAGAGGGAGAGGAACCAGTGGAGATGGTCAAGGTAAAAAATAACACCTCTGTTTCATTACGGATCCATTTAGGATGATTTAAATCATAAAAACACACCACATCACATGGTAATTAGGTTCAAACACATTTGTTGTCCTTGATGATTCATCAAAAACAAGGCAATAATAATAATAATAATAATAAATATATATATATACACACACACACACACACACACACACACACACAGTTGAAGTCAGAATTATTAGCCCCCCCTTTTTTTTTCTTCTTTTTTAGTTATTTCCCAATTGATGTTTAACAGAGCAGGGACATTTTCACAGTATGTCTGATAATGTTTTTTTCTTCTGAAGAAAGTTTTATTTTATGTTATTTTGGCTGGAATAAAAGCAGTTTTCATTTTTTAAAAACCATTTTAAGGTCAAAATTATTAGCCCCTATAAGCTATAAATTTCTTCGATAGTCTACAGAACAAACAATCATTACACAATAACTTGCCTAATTACTCTAACCTGCCTACGCAATGAACCTAGTTAAGACTTTATTTGTCACTATAAGCTGTACAGAAGTGTCTTGAAAAATAAATAGTCAAATATTATTTACTGTCACCATGGCAAAGATAAAATAAATCAGGTATTAGAGATGAGTTATTCAAACTATTATGTTTAGAAATGTGTTGAAAAAAAATCTTCTCTCCGTTAAACAGAAATTGGGGAAAAAACAGGGGGATAATAATTCAGGGGGGCTAATAATTCTGTATTTGTAACTGTATTTGCAGGCAAAATGAATGACTTCTGTTGAAACATTGATGTCTCAAGCATGTTCACAAAAGTCTGAATATAATGATCAAAATCTGAAAATTGAATCTTCCCAATAAAATGTAATCTTATATGAAAGCAGCAGAAGCCGCAAAAGAACAAATAAGTAATATTTTGTTGAACAAAATTATAGATAATATTGTTGTCAGTAATGTTTGTATTAACGCACTCTGGTGGAAAAGTTAACCGCAAGTGGTCAGAGATAATTAAAGACAATTATTTACTGATGAAGATAGTTAGCAGAAGACAGCTTCCACACTCACAAAGAGTCCATAGGCTGTTCTGCATACAGTCTCAAATCAAGAGCAATAATACACTTATACTACATCATGCCTTTAGGTAGGAAGATTCTGGTTGGTTGAAACAGAGATAACCTTAGCCAAACTTCACATATGGACTTAAAATTCAACGCATATCTTTAAGAGACTATTTAGGGGGCAAACAAATAAAGGTCAGACTTAACAGGTTTTCCAGAAGGCTATTTGTGGGTCAAAATGACCACAGGCTTGAGATTCAGTCCTAATCAGTATAGTATATCGCTGACACTGTGAGAGCAGCATCTCACAGAGTACAACAAACTACATTAAAATTAACTTTATTTCTAACATGTAATATCAGTGTTGTTTACCACTCGTTTAGCACAAATACTGTAGTTTCACCAGTTAAGACCTCAATGTATCATCAGGAGCCACAGGTATTCATTTTGTTTGCCAGTTTTTGATTTTGTTTTTTGACTACTGGTTTAAAAATTGGGGTGGCACGGTGGTGCAGTGGGTAGCACTTGGCCAGTTGGTGTTTCTTTGTGGAATTTGCATGTTCTCCCCGTGTTTGTGTGGGTTTCCTCTGGGTGCTTCAGTTTTTCCTACAATCCAAGATATGCGGTATAGGTGAATTGAATGAAGTAAATTGACCATAGTGTATGAGTGTAAATGTGAGAGTGTATGAGTGTTTCCCAGTACTGGGTTGCAGCTGGGAAGGCATTCGCTGCATAAAACATATGCTGAATAAGTTGGTGGTTTATTGCGCTGTGGCCCCCTCTGATAAATCAGGGACTAAGCTGAAGGAAAATGAATAAATGAATGAATGTTTTCAAAAATGAATGCCAGTAAAAAATGGACTTGTATTGTATAAATCCCCAAGGACCAGAGTTTCAGCTAGAAATCTTCTATCATGGTCTACTGGTGAAAGAAATTAACCTCTAACTATCCCTTTAGGGCAAAAAGAAAGACTAATTACTATTTTCACTTGAAAGGCACTTGGTCCAGTTCCAGCTCTGAAGGACAGCTCAACAGAGGAAGACTCCGAAGCAGACATCTCTAATTCTGCTTCCCTTTACAAGGTCAGCCCTCTTTCCCTTACACTTAATGCCATTATATAATAAAAAGTATCAAAGTACCTCATCTAATCTTGTGGTCAATCAATCTCCTTCTATATAAGGACACAATATTACAGAGATATCAAAGGGTGGGAATCACCACAATATGATATTGCCAATACTTGTGTCATGATACAAAATCGCCATCAATCGTAAATTGCTGAGACTCTTATTTCAGTATGTTGATGTTCTTCCAACTGAAAGTAAATATTGAATAGAGAATGGGCTTTTTTTGCACATCATTCCCTCATAGCAAACTAATGGTATGGGTCAGGATTAAGAATATTGTGTCTGAAGCTGTCCAACTGACATTAACAGAACATCTGCCACTCCAAACTTTTTTTTTGCAGTGGTACAACGTGCACTGATTAACTTTTTACCTAAAGAATAACAATGTGTGCCAGCAAAATGAACATTGTAAACTTTGATTTCACATGGACTTTAAATAAACTTTGCTATTCACCAAATATATTTGAATTTATTATATTTTTTCCAACTTCAAATTATGTCCCCAAAGAAAAACTTTGGCATAATCTGTCTCAGTTTGTGTATCTCACTTTAGTTTCATTGCTACAGTGTAAAATGAGATTATCAAGCAGACAAACTGTCCAACACTTTAATGAAAACCTCTCAAAATGTCTTCATTCATTCATTTTCTTTTCGGCTTAGTCCCTTTTTTAATCTGGGGTAGCCACAGTGGAATGATCCGCTAACTTATCCAGCATATTTTTTACGCAGCGGATGCCCTTCCAGCCGCAACCCATCACTGGGAAATCAAAATGTCTTTAATGCCACCATTTTTATTTTACTTCTTTATTTTATGCTGAAGATTGAAAACTCAGTTTCATTACTACCAGGACTGTCAAGTAATAGAATTTATTATTATACTAAATATTGTTTTGAAATCTTGGCAATATACCATATGGACGTCGTAGTATTCTGCAGAGGAAATATTGCTGTACTCGATATTCAATATTGATATTTGATACTGTCTGAATCAATAGTTCCTCACCAATAATTCTCTCTCAGGTGTCTAATGCAACAGGCCAAATGACTTTAACAAAACTGTGTGACAAAGGACCTTTCGGTCAAGAGCTGCTGGAGAAAGACGACTGCTTTATACTGGACAATGGATCCAATGGGAAGATCTATGTTTGGAAAGGTGTGTATTCAATCATGTGTGTGTCACGTAAAAATCATAACTTTTTCAATCATTACCTTTCATTACTGACACGCAGGGAATGGAGCTAATGCAGAGGAGAAGAGAGTCGCCTTGAAGGTGGCAGATGAGTTTATTACCGAGATGAATTACCCCAGGATGAGGACACAGGTACAATAACCAGCAGTTCACGGTTTCATTTTCACATCTGTGCAAAACTATGACCTCCCGTCATCTACATTTATTATACCCTCAGGTGGAAATTCTCCCTCAGGGTCGTGAATCGGTGCTCTTCAAACAGTTCTTCAAGAGCTGGAGTTAAACATCAACACCAGCAGGATGTATGATACTCTTTTTGTAATCGCACAGCAGACTAACCTTGAGTGGTGTAGTAGACTACCTGTTTAAACTCTTTGCTCTAAGCCAAAGGATTGCTTGTTTATTGTGAACGGGACAGTTGTCATTTTTATTCAAAAACTGCCTATTTAAGGCATATGATAATATATTTTTAAAATTAATTCAATTTAAATTGTTCAATCATTTTCTGTCACATGCATAATAAAAGTGTTAAAACATGACTCAAAGGTCTGCTATTGTGTGGAGTTGAAATATAATAGACCCTTTCCACATTTCCAGGTTTCTCATTAGCAGGAGTCATCATAATTGGGTAAACTTCAAGTATAGTCAATGGAACAGTACAACAAATAATTTTATTATAATCTTATTTGCTGCAATAATAATAGAAAAACTCCACAATGGTTTTATCAAGACATTCAGAAAAAGGAAAAAAAATCATGGGAGACTAATAATGACAGCCAGAAGAGAAAATAAATATATATAAGAGAGATATATTCTCTGTAAAACCCAATAAGTTAAGGTAACTCAAACCATTTGAGGAAAATGATAACAACAAACCATTTAAGTTAAAAACGTATCCTAATGAGTACAGTGAACTTAATCTATTTGAGTAAACAAAGTAATTTGAGCACAGTAAAACCCAATAAATGAAGAGAACTCAAACCAACTGTTAAACTCAATGAGTTAAGGCAACTCAAACCCTTTAAGGAAACCGATTGCTACAAACCATTTAAGTTAAAAACTAATCTATATGAGTACTGTGAACTTACCTTATTTAAGTTGAGGAAATGAAGTATTTAATAAACTCATTACCTTCAACGCTGCGTTCCAAACTCTTTTCAAACTAGTAAAATAAACTTTCTGTAATTTTTATAGTTAACTACACTCATTTCATTAGATAAAGTTGACTGTTGGGTTTTACAGTGTATATAATAAATATATATAATAAAATATATATATCATAAATACATAAATGTTCATAACCTTTAGCTTAGTCCTTATTTATCAGGGGTCACCACAGCGGAATGAACCACCAACTATTCCAGCATATATTTTATACAGCGGATGGCCTTCCAACAATATACAGTGCAGTATACAGTGAAACGAAACAATGTTCCTCCAGCACCATAAGTATATAAAAAAATTTAATATTAAAAACTTTCAAGGGTTTAAGATGCTGATGACCATTAAACGCACCGTAACAGTCTTGCGAGAAAAGCATATATTGAGACTCACATTAACTTGATATCAGACATGCAAGAACAGACACCAAATAAACTACTAATGCTTATGTAATACATACGTGACCTTTATGTGTGATCATAATTCATCTCGGACATGCACGCAAAGATAAAAGATGAATCTGTAAATTAATCTTAGGGCTGATCCTCCACACAACCAATCCAAATCAGAGAGAAGGACAAACGGGTGGACTTTTGACTATGCAGGTGATGAAAATAAACACTACACAAATGAGGACTTTGCCAATTACAGTTTCTCAGTTGCAAGCACACTGATGTTCTTCCATCATCTGCCCTAAACACTGGTGTAAAAGCTGAAAAACAGGCCTACAAAAAGGTTTGGGTCATTATATGCTGTTTCAGTTTTAGTGAGCAAATTTAAGATGCGGTTCTTCAGAGAGTCAAATAGTGATCATCTTTTAGGATGACCTCTGGCTTTGATTACAGTTTTAGTCATTGCATTTTTTCGACAAACTTATGCAATGAAAGAGGTTATTTCCATTTTGCACTTCTTTCTATACTCAAGATCTAACATCCACTATCTTACAGTGAAGTCCACCATCTGCTCCAACACTTCCCAGAGACATTCAACAGGCATTTCTTTTCACAATTTGTGCCTGATGAATCATGACATTGTTATGTGGGAATAAACTTATGTGATATTTATTCAGAAATCAGCAGCAACATGCTACATCAAAGAGGGTTTAAAGAATTATTTACAAATGTATATCAAGACTGTAGTATATTCATCATTACATTAAATATCCATCCATAGACCTTTTGCTTACTTAAAGGAATAGTCCACTCAAAAAATAAAATGTACTCTCCCTCAGGTGGTTCCAAATCTTTAAGAGCTTCTATTTTCTGTTGAACACAAAAGAAGATATTTTGAAGAATGTTGGAAACCAGTAACCATTAACATCCATAGCAGGAAAAACAAATATGCAAGTCAATGCTCACGTTTCCAACATTCCAACAGATAAAAGAAAATTAAAATAAAAACTTCAAACTGGATTTGAACAAGTAAAGGTAAATGATGAGAATGTTCATTTTTGTCTGAAATATCTGTTTAAATTAATGTACGAAATTTATGTTATGATCAATTAGTCCAGACAGCACATGTTTTTAGGTCATTGTAACTTATTAAACTAAGTTAATCATGTTCTAACTTCCTTTTATAAGTTACAAAAGCTGTTTTAAATCGGTTTAACACAACATAAATTCAATAGACTATAAAACTTTAAGGCAACCAGGATTTTTTACAGTGTAATTGCATTATATTTGCATAATTATATTTCAGGCACACATTTCAGATGATTTTCCAATTAATCCACTTTAGGAATAGCTGAACAGATTAAGACACATTTTCCTGCCTAAATAGTGAGGTTTAATGATTGCCACTAGACTCATTTGAGAACTTGTGCAATGAGGGTGGTTCATCTTGAAATGAGCAATACCCGTTTCATTATCTCTGTTGATTTGATATTTTATTATACAAAAATACATAATCAGCATGTGCTTACATGTGTTTACCAAAACAATGAATCATCAGGAAACAGTTTCACATTTATTTCTAGCTTTGGTTTAGAGCAGGTAAGACCAACCTGGTGCTAATGTTTTGATTTTAAAAGTTCCTGCACTCTCAGAAATAAAGGTACAGGAGCTGTCAATGGGGCAGTACCTTTTCAAAAGGTACATATGTGTACCTGAAGGGTCCATAATGGTACCTCAAAGGTACTTTTTAGGTACATTTGGGTAATAATATGCACATTTTAGGTACCACTGTGGACTATTTGGGTACAAATATGCTGCCCCAGTGACAGCTCCTGTACCTTAATTTCTGAGATCGTAGCTATAAAGTTACCCATAGAACTTTCACATATAACTATAATAATAATTCTACAATATCTTACATATTTCATTTTGTTTTTATTAAAACAATATTGCTTGCATTTTGTTTTAAGCAAAGCATATAAGCACATGAATCATACAGCTGTTTTAATTCCACATACATGTCAATGTCCTTCCTTCCCACAGTTAACAGAAGTTTGCACGAGTTGATAGGTGAGATATCGTGTCTATGATAGGGCGGATTTAGAAATCAAAGGTCACTGTCTAGTCTATAGAGATGACATGATAGGACAGAATCGGAGTGCTTGTGCGCTGGTTCTGCAGGTGTGCACAACAGATCTCTGAGCTGGCCTGTTTCTGTTGTGGAGAAGGTAAGGGCTGGAAATTAATATGCATTTAATTCATGTTTTAATGCTTCAACATTGGACAGTTTGATTGCTTTTGTAAAGAATAAATATATTTGCTATTATTTTATATCATCAGAATTGTAGCAACTAAACAATGAACAAACCATGATTAAAAAAGGTTAAATGCTGTTTGCTGATGGAAATTACTACCTCGGAAAATATTGGGAAAAGTATGATGTAGTTCCAAATAAAATCTGACAAACATTTTGAACACAATCTGTTTCGATTTATGTCTTTGATTGTTTTTCGGTAACCCTTTACAACAATGTACTGTTAGTTAACGTATTTACTGACAAACTAAAAATGAACATTACTTATACAGTCTTTATTAATCATAGTTCAACATTTACTATCGCATTAAGATGTGCTTGTTAAAATAAATGGACTGTGAGCTAACATGAACTAACAATAAACTATTTTATTTTCATCAACTAATGTTAGCTAAGATGACTGAATACTGTAATAAATATATTGTTCGTCGTTTTTTTTCATGTTAATGAATAAATTAAGATTAACTAATGGAACATTATTGTAAAGTGTTTCCATTTTTATACAGTTTTTGTGCCAAAAATATTTTTTGTGGAAAAATAGATTTATATGATATGAAAATAGTATTTATGTGTAAATTTTCACAACAACAAACAAACTTATTTAATGTTACTTATTTAACTTATTTAAAACTACATTTTCAGGCTTTTGTTCAAAGGATTGTTGCCACGTGGATTAAAACATAACATTTTACAATTTTACAAGTATACAAACAACTTAAAACATAATTGAACTAATATATACTACTTACTTAAAGAAGAGATTACCTAAAAAGCTCAGTAGGGTTATTTGAAATGTGTCTGTCTTTTAATCATTTCAAACTGCTAATAATTAGTTGAAATAAATAGAATTTAAAATAAATAAATAAATCTATCTATCATGTATGTGAAATGTTTCTAACATTTGATGAGCTGACAATTTATGCTCTTCATAAGGCTGAGGTCCTCAAAAGTGCAGCCACTATGAAGAAGAGTATCTTGAAAGCCAGCAGTGAGTTCAGAGATTATGATTTCAAAAATGACACTATTACACATACTATGTCTTAAAAATGTAGAGAGTAAAGATGTTTGTGTATAACAGAATACGAGGCGCCTGAAGCCGGTTTGAGTAACTCTATCGGAGCTGTAACCTGGACTCTTCCTGATGAAGGTCTTCAGGCTCACAGCTCAGTTCCCAGCAAGAGCAGCCAGAGCCCCAGACCAAAGGTAAACAGAGATAGATAGATAGATAGATAGATAGACAGACAGACAGACAGACAGACAGACAGACAGACAGACAACACACTTCAGCTAATCTGTTGTATTGCAGGATTTGAAAGATCTCCGCAGCCTGCAGGAATGTGTGAAGTTCATCACTCAGTGGAAACAGCAGGTCGACCAAGTCTGCAAGGTAATGTGTCCTTAACATACAATGTATCGATTTTAAAAGTTACACTGTAAAAACTTTGCTTTAAAAAAGGTTGTAAATAAGGTTGCTTTAAATGTTTACATTAAATCAAATTAACCTTGTGTGTCACTGATTCAATAAATAAGCAGGTAAAAAGATAGTTAACAGTTATTCCACCAGTTTGATTTTTTCTTTTACTGTTGAACACAAGAGAAGGTTATTTTGAAGGATGCTGGAAACTATTACCCATTGGCTTCCATAGGAAAAACAAAGACTAAGGGAGTCAGTGGTTACAGCTTTCCAACATTCTTCAAAATATCTACTTTTGTGTAAAACAAGAGAGAGAAAATAAATGTAAAAACTCTCAAACAAATTTGGAGCAAGTCAAAGTTTAGTAAATGATGGCAGAATTTGTATTTTTGGGTGAACTATCCCTTTAAAAGTCCTGTGCTTAGAAATGTGCCATTTTTATTTGATGTTTGATGTAATCTGAACTGAAAACTGAAGAGAGGGTGGCAAAGAGTAGCTCCTCCCCTTTTAAAAACAGCCAATAGTGTTCCGTTTCAATCACCGCTCTGCCAGTGAGAGTAGATTAGATCAGGCACATCAAATGAAAAGCAAAGGAGAAGCGTTTTGAATGGGGCAGGGCAGGTCACATACAGTACTAGAGAGCATTGATTGACTTGTCATGATTTGATAAGAAACTGAAATAAGAGGGGGCATGAAAAAATCTGTTGATCCATTTAGGCGAAAATGACCAACTGGAAGCTTTGTTTTTTATAAAAATATATGTCTTCTATTTTCTAAAGGTGATTTTGTCACTGTTTTGGAGCACACTATCTAATAGATATCCTTAAAACTAACAGACTGAAACTAACATCTTACATTTTTTATTTTCATTTTACGGGTCATTTCAAACAGTATTGTGGTTTCATTCCTGAATCAATGTGATTGAACAAATCAGTTGAACGACTGAATGAGTGACTTGTTGCCTTGCATAAATAAAAATGCCCCAACAAAAAAGTTTTACATTTCGAACAACAAGAGGGCGAGCAAATAAATACCTGTATGTATTACTTTTTGGGTGAACTGTTTATAAACCCTATAAAGGTTGCTTGGCAACATCTTAAACACAGTAATGGTTTATCACATATTAATGTATCATAAAGTTATAAGTGATAAGACAGTAATTCCGGCAATATGGTTGCACTAAGCACAAGAGAACAGTGTGGTATGACGTTTCTGTTACAGAAATTGATAGGAACTGCATCACCTTTTGGATGCCTGGAGTGATGCCGAAAGTATTAAAGCTTTAGGGTTAAAATTATATTATTGATTATCCTTCCAATGCCCTGAGGCCTTTATTCATCTTCTGAACACAAAGTAACACAAATTAATGTCCATTTAAGGGGAAAACCCTGAAAAAACAATTATATATATATAAATATAT
>CAIGQQ010033337.1:140990-158654 GCA_903798035.1 Danio albolineatus
CTGTGGGTAATAAAGAGAGTTAAAGTTCATTTTTACAACAATACCACAGTATAGACAACCTAGTGTTGGGTTGGCTCCAGTCATTTTTCAGATTTTTGATACAATAACCTATGCTGCAGCACAGGATAGGCATGGGAAGATGACTTTTCAAGGTATACCGTGGTTTGGAAAAAGTCAAGGTTTTCATACCGTGAAACTTTTCTGCTATACCGTTCCTAAGGTATGTGTAAGAATTTTTTTATTTACATTTTTTGTTTGTGTTTTTTAGGTGTAAATTGTAAAGAAATCTGTGTTTTTTTAAACAAATGAAAATCGCAGAAGTCAATGATTTAGCCTGACATGTTTACTGCCCCAAAATATTTTAAATGTTTCTTAAAATAAAATATATTGTGTTCATAGGGGGAAAAGGTTTTGTTTTTTAGCCAGACATTTAAAAAGAATATATTTTAGAGTAGTTAACACAACACTATCATACCGTGAAACCGTGATATTTTTATCCAAGGTTTTCATACCGGCAGAATCTAATATCGGCTCATGCCTAGCGCAGGATTTGACAGCGGTTTGCTATTAAAGGAAGGAGCAGCAGAGACCCATGTATGGGACTTTGTCAGTAACTGTTACAGTTCATATGGACCAGTTTCTTCCTCCAGATCATAAAATGTAAGTGTAACTTAAATTGTTGCCTCGCTAAGCGTAGTTTGCAAACTGTGTGTTTAATTGTGTTCTAACTTGTAATCGCTTCGTGCGGCTTGTAATCACATATCTGTTATAGATCAGTGCTGTATCTCGG
This sequence comes from Danio albolineatus, assembly GCA_903798035.1. Taxonomy (NCBI): domain Eukaryota; kingdom Metazoa; phylum Chordata; class Actinopteri; order Cypriniformes; family Danionidae; genus Danio; species Danio albolineatus. The sequence goes on from CAIGQQ010033337.1 coordinate 141,781, forward strand.
GTTAAATCTGTGTGGGGCTATTCACATATTGCATCCAAAACCATGTTAAAAATGGGACACATGCTTCTTCCTTCACCGATTTAAACATGTTTCTGAACTCTCTCCATCCTCTGTAGTTTGTCATTGCTTTGGCCACCATCAGCTGTTCATACACACATGCCGTGGTCAATTTTCAAAATAGATAAACATTAGCCACTGTGTGGATTAATACTGAATGAGTGTCCTTATTACTTGGGGTTAGGTTTAAGAGTGGAGTAATATGCTGGTGTTTAACTGCATTGCTTTTTTGCATTCCTGCATTGAGCTCTCACATACGCTCTCTGCAACTTCATAGCCGTGGTGGGCGTTTCTCTCTGCCTCGCGCTGAACCCCGTGGACCAACAGCAGTTTCAAGGACTTTCTAAAGCACCATTCATTTAAAGTCAAGCACCTTTGTACTTCATAACCCAGCATATGTAGCACCATGAAAGTCCTTACTGTACTTAACATTTCACTTACACTTTATATTTACATTTATCACAATAATTTACCAATCACAACAATCAGTGCAAATTAGCTTAGTGCAAAGGAGAGGTTTGGGAACAAATGAATCGCTGAACGAATCATATGAGAGTCATTAGGATGGTTAGGTAAAAATAAATGCATATTAAAAGAAAATGGAAGTGTTTTTTGACCTTGCATTAGCCTGTTGTTGGAGACGCTCCTAAACCAAAATATGACCTTTTATAAAATGTACAATAGGGGCTCTTTAAGCTGTAAAAATATCACCGCACTGTAAATCACGACTCCACCCCCCCAATAAAAGAATTCAAGAAACAATAAATGTTTTTTTTTTTAAAAGCATGTATTTTAAAACATTTCCCTTAAAAAGAAAACGCATGATTCAGCCAGCTACAAATAAATGCTTGCGTGTATAAAATGTATAAAAGGCATATGCATGTATACAGTAATAAGAAACCAAACCAGCATTTCTATAGCAGGTGGAACAGTAGTAGAGTTATCAAGATTTCCAGGAGGAACGTGTACATGCCCTGAGCATTTGACATTTCATTTGCTTATACATAGGCATCCAATCCAACCCACGCCCCCTTGCACAGGCACATGTCAAAGTGGACTGGCCAGTTATGTCTGTGCCATATTACTTAAAACAACAATAAACAACGACATCAATTGGAAAAGAACAAAAACTAAAGCTTGTACTAAACTTAAAGCTTGTTATGAAGGGCAGCTACTCTTGTTGGCTAAAAAACAAAGATGGGAACAGCAGTAATAATCATTAAGAAAAAAAAATAGAAAAATACAAAACAGTTTTGCTTTGGCATTTTTATTACATAATTGGCTTGCAACCAATTGTGATGGTTTGTTCCAATTAGTCCAATACTCATTTCTTTATAAAAATAAAAAAAAATGTTGCTTACAAACAGGCAACCAAATACTGGCATGATTACATTTACAAAACCCCCGACTCATAGGTAAACTTTGTTCCTGGACGGGTTTAAAACGTCAGGCTAGTCTTACTCCGCTCCAGTGCTGGTAAAAGACTGCAAATCTAGTGTCCAGCAACAAAGGTCTCATTGGAGTGAACAAGAAATGTGACAAACAGGACAAGGGGCGTATGGCAGTTCACTAAAAGATCTGTGACAAGCTTTTTTTTGGGTGAAATAAAAGCAAAAAAAGGCAGTCCAAAAAAAAAGCAAAACTCCCAATTTCTTCCTCTCTTAGCATCCCATCACCTTAATCAGAGTCGCTTCTTCCTTCGTCCTTCACCATTAGCTTCTTTCCCTCTTTGGGTTCAGATGATTCGCGATTCTCTTTTTTGTTTTTTGTCATGCTGAAAGACAAAGAACGAAAGAATTGTGAAGTTTGTCAATGTCAAATGAGCTCTCTGCTAACAGTTGTATTAGATAAATTGCCTAAATGGTTTGATCACACAAAAAAATTGTGCAGTTTGTACAGTGGAATTGAGAACACTTACTATTTCTGACGATACTTTTCAGCATCTGAGGCAGGCACCACATCACTTAACTCCAGACTGTCATTCAATTTCCTTAAAATTTCGTAACGCTCCCTGCCCCTCACCTGAATGAAGAAAGATACAAATGTCATAATTATGCAAACACAAACCACTATGGTTAAGTCTCAGTCAACAACATTTGTAGCCCACAATGCAAAGTTTAAAGTAAAAGCAGGTGAGCTATAAGGCAAAAGTACACTTAGATTTTGCTGAGAAATTAAGTTAGAAATGCTAAATTTACTTCTTAAGCCAGGGGTCACCAAACTTGCTCCTGGAGGGCCGATGTCTTGCAGATTTTAGCTCCAACCCTAATCAAACACATCTGAACAAGCTATACCCAAGATCTTAGGTATACTTAAAACATCCAGGCAGGTGTGTCGCAGCAAGTTGGAGCTAAACCCAACAGTGACACCGGCCCTCCAAGACCAAGATTGGTGACCCCTGTCTTCGGCCATCTGAAACAGTAAAGGTAAATAAGAAATGAATACATACACATTTTTAATTAACAGCAAAGATTCTGTAATTATCAACGCAAACTGTAAATATCCCATCGTCTGGAATTATGTCCTACACAACAAGTCTTCATAGATGCACTCTTATGGGTCCAATAATACCACATCCTGACCTTCCCACTGGTGTATTGTTCAAGTCTAAACTGACTGCTAATATATTTTATTCAAAACAAATTGCATTCAGATTTAAAATCATATTAATAACGTGTGGCAAAACAAATATTTGTTGTTAAAAATAAATAAATAAATAAATAAAAATTCACCTGCAGGGTAAAAATCTCCTCATCGCTGCTGGAGCCCTTGGCTTTTTTGCTCCCCTCAGGTCTCGAAGTAGCTGAAGAAGATTCTTTTACCAAACCTGCCAGGTTAGATTCACATTATCCTCTTATTTTTAAGCAAATTTTATTTCAGCAGTGTATCGGCAAACTTACTACGTTTGGTCCCAGTGGTGGTCTTAGCCATGGTTTTGGTCTCTTGGTCTTTCTTGAAGTTGCCCTCCTCAGTTTTCCTGTCTCTGCCTGGACATGCACACACACGCACCTCAAAAGACCTTCGACCCAGCAACTGACCTCTGTGGGACAAGGATGACCATTGGTGTGAACATATAAAGGTAGGATGCAAAAATTGACCATGAGCCAGATGAAAACAGATTCATATGCTAGATGCGTTTTCACCTGCAGGAACCATTATGTTAGCAGCAAAAAAAATAAAAATTCACTAAACATGAGCAACAGTGTCAAAAAATTTGTAGCAGATGTTGATATTGAGGAAGACCCATCTTCAGATTTTCAGCCAAATCTCTGGTCTGCATCATCACACAGGAAGTACAACATATGACTGTGTTCTTTGTTTACTATCATCAATTTTATACATGATTTAACTCGCTTGTAAAAACCAGTGGAGATGAAAGTGCACTGAACTGGAGAACCCTTCACAGACGTGTGCATGTCTGCTCATCTCAAAGCTCTCCCCTACCGTGGTGATCTACACTCAGTTCAATCATATTAATAAAATCAATAACAATGAAGTGTGATTTGAGCAATTCTTCATTGATTTCTCAATTTGATTATTTCTCCATTTTTTGCACTACATCCTTTGTCTGACTTTTGAAGAGCCTTGCTTAAAAGATACACATTTTATTCATTTAATTTAGAAACAAAAACGGCAATTTAGTTGGTGTGACATTTATTTATTTTTTTACAAAGAAATGTGGAGGATTTAAGAAATACAGATCCCTCAAGGGTGTTCTCACACTAGCCACAGTTGCCTTGAACCATGCTCAGGCACGATTGCCCCCCCCCCCTCCCCTCGGCCTTCACTCACATTGCAGTTTTTGCCTTCCGAGCCGGAGCATGCTTGTGTCACTGATGATGTGACAGCTTAACAGAAGATAAGCACTCTCATTTCGTACAATTGCTGTAGTTATACTGTTTTGAATTATTTTAAAGTCATTTGCTATGCAGTGACACAGTCATACATTTTGCTGAACAGATCTACCATGCTCCTAAACGTTCATTAAAAGTCATCGTGCTGCACAAATTAGGAGGTTTGCTGAAGGTGCCGCTGACATGCAGAAAGTGGTTTGCATCTTTGATAAACTACTACAGTTCGCAATCATTAAAGTGAGAATGATTAATAAATCTATATGAAACAGTCCCTTAAAAGTCATGTTGGGTCTTCAGTTTCAGGCACGATTTGCACTCACACTACAACCACACCAAAGCCCAACCAAACCGCACTCTGCCACCCCTCTTCTAACCGGGCCAGGGCTGTCCAACTGAACCATGCCTGGGCATGGTTCTAATAAAACAAGTGTGTACTCACACTAGGCTGTTTCGCAAACATTATGACTAATTTGTAGTGATTATGAGATCAGCATCATGAACCAGATCCAACTGTTCACAAGGAGAGGAATAAACATGCAGAACTTACTCCTGAGTCTCCAGAGTGATAATTGTGAGAATGGGTCTGCGGTTCATCCCCCCCATGCAGCTGCTGTTGCACATATAGTTAAGTAGCACAGTTGTCCATTCAGCACCAAGCTGCAAAAACAGGAAAAACGTGACTTAAACAGACAGACACATTTTCAATTTGCAATTTCATGTAAAAACAAAAAAACAAATACAATTAACACTTAAATAAATAAAAAAAGGCTTATAACAATAAGACATCTACAACAATATATAATACATGAGAGAAACTTAAGATCTAAGGCTGGCTTTTGATATATATTCTACTATATTTGAAGGATTAATAAAGACTTCAGACATTACTACAACTGAAATGAAAACGCAATTTTACTATATTCATAGTACAAAACCACAAACAGAATCCAAGAATATTAACAGAATTAGACGTAAAACATGATGTTTTTTAATGAGTTAATAAAAAAATAGAGCTGTTCACATAATGAAACAGAGGTGTCTGTGAATTTTAACAGCATGTAAAGCAATGACAGCGTTGTTAACCAGTCAAGAATGTGACACTGTGTTAACTGTCCGTAGTCTTACTAAATGCAATTCCTCTCTAGAAACGCTTTGGGTCACTTCACAAGCATTTTATGTGAAAAAAAAGATCAGAAGTCAGATCATAAAGTCAAAAATTAGTTTCATGTGAAGAAACATCACAGCAGAACAAAATTCTCAAAGTAGTAACACATTCAAGTAATTATACAACTGTTCTGCCGTGTTCATTTTAACTGTAATAAAGGGAAAAAGGTTAAACGTTGTACACTTATTGAATTATAAATTTAATAAAATTGCATGATGCCATTTGATTAGTAAAATGTAGTAACATGAACATCAGACATCTTGAAAGCCCCGCCCAAAATAAATATAAATATTGGGGAGGGTCCTACAAAAATCCTGTCTCAAACCAAGTAACTTCCAAACCATCTTTAAACGTCCATAAAAATAAAATGAAACCTATGAGGTTACACAAGTGGCTATAGTACTGATTGACAAAATAAAGAGACTGACCTGTGGTGCTTCATATGGGACAAAAACACTATGTCTTGAAGTGATGCTATTTTCATTGTAAACCGCCAGCTGATTGCCCTCCACTCTTATCAAATGTCCAGCAGGTGCCAAGGCTGGACAAGGAGAAAGCAGACCAGATATTAGCTTTTAGTGCAAAAAGTAAACACCTTACAATTGTTTAGCTTGTGTATTCCAGTAGAAAAATGCAAGTATGGATATTGAAAAAAAGTCTATACCATCTCCATCTGGGGTTCGCTCATGGTGGGGGCATCTGCGGACCACCTCGGCCACATGCTCAGACTTCTTATAGATGGCAGTGGCTCGAACCACGGAGCCCTGAGGAGGGACATGGTCCACAACCATTTGCACTGGGCAAGTTTTTGCCAGCTGACAAAAGAGTTTATTCAGGTCCGGTGAATACTGCAATTAGGAAAGAGAGAGAAAAAAAAAAATAGTTTCACCCAGTTGCTATATTTCAAAACAAAAAAAACCCTAGCAAGCAGTAGTTATTAGTGTCAGTAGAAATGACACAAGTTAATGTAAGAATCATGACTAAAATTAACGAGAAAGCAGGTTAAATAAAATATTAGATTTTTTCGTCTGTGGTATTCCTTGGCATTGGAGTTTTAAAGAAATAGTTCACCCCAAATTTAAAATTCACTCACCCTCAAGTGGCTCCAAAGTCTTTTTTTTGATTAACACAAAAGATATTTTGAAGAATGTTTGAAATTGGTGGCCACTGACATCCACAGAGGGAAAATAATACAACAGTTGACAATGGTCATTTTTTTATTATTTTTATGGTCTACAGAAGATATTCAAACAGGTTTGTAGGTAAAGGGTGAGAAATTACTATTTTCAGGTTTGTGAACTATCCCTTTTGGAGTTAAAAAAATAAATAAAAATAGACAACATTCTCATCAATAATGAATCATTAAGATCAACTTTAAAGCACTATCAGTGTAAAACTGGCAATTTCAGTCTTGATGAATGTCGTGTCCAGAACGATTTTAATATGCATTTGCAAATTTCTATCAACTCATTTAACATGCATGTTTAAAAAACAAAAAAATAAATAAAAATAAAACACCCTTATGAGTCTTCACTAAAACAGTACAATAAAATGACAACAAAATTATTAAATAAAACAAAATCAAGAGATTAGCAAGTGTAAGTCACTTAATATCATAACAGAAGTGCACATACCTTGAAAAAATAATTCACACAATTACTAACTAATTTGATCAACTTCAAAATATTTCACATTGTATAACACTTACATTTGAGCCTTTTAAAATTATTTTTATCTTACCCTGCTGATCATATCCAGTCTTCTAATGTCACACAGAACGTGAAACACCAGCTTGACTGCCCTGCACTGTTAACAATCCTTAAACATTACACTATCCTAAAAAAATAAAAAAAATAAAAAAGCATAAAGACCAACATCTCCTTCTAAATGTTAGGCTGGAATTTTATTAAATGCAAAACACATCTCCTTTCTGAGTGTTTTAGTCTGCAGTTTGTGCTGTGGCAAAAGCAGACACTCCCCTGCCCCCACTGCTCAATCAGGACAAGTTCAGACATGTTCAACCTCCACTGATTCTGCCTTAAACAATAAAACTACTGCTCAAATTAAAGGAGATCAAAAGCTCAAATCAAAAAGAAAACAATGCATAAAAACTAAAATCAATAAGGACATCTTACAGAATATTGCACTTGATAAAATATCACTTGTCAGATTCAACAACAGACACACAAACTAGACTGCCTGATCGAGGCATATGACTCATTTCTAATATAAACGAATATGAAAGTAAGGGAAAGAGCTTTCTTGACCAATGAACAAATGCTGCCATTTTATTTTTTGTCATGCATCCATCTTAGAGCAACACGTCTTTTCATAAATGGTAGCCAAGAAAGTATTTATTAAACTGTACCTTTAAAATAATAATCTTGGAACTGAGTATAGATTTAACCATAAAAAACAGCTTGTCTCTTTACTGCAAGTCACTTTAGCAAAAAAATTAATTTAAAATAAATTTAAACAAGTGTGCTACATTGAAAAGTTAGTGAATTGTACAGGTGTTTTTCTCAACCTCCATAAACAAACATATGAAGTGAATCCCACATCCAACTCACTCATGTAGGGTGACTGGACATATTAGATTACAGATTAAATACTCAGGCTAAAAAGTGAGCATTCAAAAAGTTTTGAACCAAGAATTCAAGTGCAAAAAAAAAAAAAAAAAATGTTGGTAGTGGGTGGTACGCTGTGGGACGTCACTCTTATTTTAACCCCACCACTACCGGATAACTTTTTGCCGCTGCACAAGAGAACATGCCCATTCATGTCTTCAGACAATGCCGTAAGAAACTGCCAAAATCTATTTTCTTATTTGCCCACACCTGATGTTAGACCAACGAGCCGACTGACTACAACAACCATCTCTGAATCAAGTAGTGAATATACAGAAGATGGGAGGCCTGAAACATTATTCAGGACAGGAGGAGAGGAGGAGGTGAAGAATGAATGAATGAAGCCGTGTGGTATCCTCAACATTCAGATTCAGCACTCACCAGTAAGAACAATCTGCATTTCTACATGTGCACCCACGTCCATATTTAGGCTACTACATATGCTACATACTGAAGTTAGTTATCTTATTTCCATCTTATAAGAACTATGCACATTTCAATTGTGCATTTTCAGTCACATTAGTCACTAAGCTTAATTTCATTTCTGAATAATTTAAAAATAAACAGTTTATGAGCAGCCCATAGCACATATCCAAACATATTTCCAATTACAAAATTTGTGATCTTTTCATTATGGATTATGAATGTTTAATTTAAATCACTGGTTTGATCAAGTACACCAAAATGTCTCTTTCCTTTAAATTTGTGAAAGTTTGTGTGCGTATGCGCTTTTGACTCACAGTGCAAGTTACAGATTTTGCCGTTCCAGACTGTGGGAACCTGAGCCTAAATCCATGATCCCCTGGATAGTCGCTTGTCTCCGGAACAGTGGATGTTGGTGGGAGAGTGGATGGCTGAGGCTGTTCAAGCACATTTTCGAAAAAATTGGGGTCGAACGATCCCGGCAAGTACTCCTGAAAAACACAAAACGAATAAAAGTTCAACACAGAAAACCAAGAGTGAAAATTAGAGATTTTCTGGGTGTTTGTGAGACATTTTTAATAATGTTACCTCATCATTAATGATGTCCCAACCAGAACCAACACCTGGGGGTTGAATACTTCTGAGACAAATGAGAAAGGAGAGAGAGAATTTAGTATTAATCTATAGAAGCTCATACAAAGAACTCCTAACATACACTACATTCAACAGATGCAGCTTTAACAAGCAAACATCAAAATATTATGAAGACAGGTACACTACAGCAACCTGACATTATACTGGATGCTAACAGAAAAATGGGAAATTAATAGGTGGAAAAAAGAGGATTGTCATGTATCAGGAGTGGGACTCTTGCGAACTTACATTAAATTCTGCTCCCAGAGCTCCGCGAACTCTTGGCTGCCATTTTGAGCCATTGCGGAGTAATTACAAACACGAAACTTTCAGTCATAAAAACCTGAGGGAAAATTAGATAGCATATCACGACACCTGAAATTACTATAGCGTTAAACTTAAAAGTCAGGATGTTGTCTCTTTGGAAAGTGCGATATTTATAAAATATTTTCATACACTTTAAATTTGAAAAAGCGTACACAGGCGATCGCTAAAAGTCGCAAAGATGCCGCTTAACATTAGCTGATTAGCTTCACAGTCCCGTCGCGCATGAAGATATCGTTAAAAATGAATGAAAACGCGCATACTTGTACATTAGAAACAGATTTCTAAAAGACATGTGAAGTCATTACTCTGAAACTCGAAGTTTCATTTTTAATAGCTAACATTACCTAGCTAACGCGCTTAGCGGCTACCATCGACGTTTTAGTAACGTTTAAAGCGATGTCGGGCCTAAAGTTCGTAACACGAGTTTCACTCTTAAGTCATTACCGGTTTATATCGAATCGACGTCAGCTTGTTATAATAGAAAAAATAATACAAAAGAAGTCCAATCATATTGCACACCAAATCCCGACTTTTATTTTAACAGTTCAAATCTACAAACACTAATAAATATGATCGATCAAACTACTGACGCTAGTCAATAAAAGTTTCGCTCTGTTACCTTTGCAATAATTAATTTTGCCGACCTCCTCTCCGCAAACGATTAGCGACTTTTGGACAAAACACCACAAAACAAAAACAACAACGGACATCCACAGAACAAATCCGCGTGGAGTTTTGAAGGGGATTCCCCTACAGGAGGAGCCTGTGACGTCAGCGTCACCTGACGACGAGAATGAATTAATTGTAAGACAAAAAGAAAACCTAGCAGAAAAGTGTCGATTTTACTGCACAGGTAGATGCTTCAATCCCCTTTATATTAAAACTATCTGTTTTATGCCAAGTATTTCTCGAGCGCTGTTACAAAAGGGCGGGGTCCATTGAAAGAGGAAGTTGTTTACCCTGTGAACTTTCTGCATCCAGGTCGCGTGGAAGATTTAAATTTGAAGCTTTTTGGTGTATTATATTAGAAAAAAAACTCTTGTTGACCTTGCATTTCGCAGACATAGTAATTTCCAGACAAAGGAAGGATCTGCAATGGTGGATAAACAGAGGGATGCGAGGCAGATGTGTCATTGATTTTATTGGGCTTGAAAACTCAACCGCTCACTAAGAATTTACATGGAAGTCGTCAAATTGCAGTGTACAGAACAACAAACCGAAGGGCAATCATTGATGGTTGTCTGCATGTTACCAAATAATGAACTCCAGAGGCCTACCATAATTACTGTGCTATACATAGATTACAGCCACAAAATCTCTGTGATTGATCCGCTGAGATCAAATCATTAGTGAAACCCTAGTGACAACTGAAAATGTGTCATCATGGGAGAAGAGGACTTTAATGAGCCCTTCATCACTCAGACTGAAAGTTTGCTATGATGTAAGTACAGCATAACAGAAATTTAACTACTATTGTCCCTCACGTTTAGGATATCAAGCAGTTTACTTCACATGATGCAGTGTGCATTTATGAAAATGCTTATAATATATAATAGGCAGGTTTTGGTTTGATTTTGATAAGTATTTAGTTGTGTAAACAGTAGGTGTCAGCAGTCATTTATATTTTATAACATGCACAAGAAACACAACCCTCTGAAAAAGATCTCCAGGCATAAAAAGGATTAATTGGACGTAAAACAATCACTTTAAGGCTGTATGTTCTTAAAATAATACCTTTTCAGGATGGAGCCAATTAATTTGATCTGACAAGTCTTGCTCTTGGATTTGCTTTTCCCTGTTTGGACTTTCAGCAGTGAAAATTAAACCACACTAAAACTAAACTATACTAAACCGAACTTCAACTCTGAAAACTGGACTTACACAGTTTTTAATTTACTAGAACTTCTATGTTAAGCTGCTTTGACACAATCTGCATTGTAAGAGCGCCATAGAGATAAAGATGAATTGGATTGAATTGAATAAGTCACCCAGTTTGCTGTATTTTGAAATATTTGTGTGACTGGCAAAGAAAAAAGAAGAGAGTAAAAAAAGAGGGTGAATCAGAAGCAAAACTTCATACATATATTTTATATTGTATTGTAAACATTCCCATGTGTGGTGGAAGAAATCAGATTTTTTCGAGGGCAATATTAATTTACATGGCGGAATATGCCTAGACAAATACATGTTGAAGACATCGTTAAATTTATATATATATTTTTTTACATTGAATGAATAATTGTGATGTGACAATACGACATTGTTTTAATACTCCTCAAAACATGTTTTTACACATTTGTGTATTTTTTGTAAATTTCACTCCAAAGAGAATAGATTATGATCAGTATAACACATGTTTTTATGATGGAAGATTCATAAACCAAAACTTTATTTTTATTTTTAAAACCTTTTCTAGTTGTAATCCTGGTGGCTAATAATTCAAAATTAAATTTATAGTCAATTAATTATGTTGTAAAAAAGCTTCAATCAGTTTAAGTCTATCTGAACATCATTGTGTATGTAAGTTTGACTGAACATTCTGGAAAAGTTCTACAAGCTACAGATTGGCAGATTTAGATCTTTCCAAATTTCTCTTTGTTAAAAGAATAAATATACAAATGTCACAAAACACTTGTTATGCTAGCTCTATTTTGCCTTTTATTCAAGAAAATGTAAAACCACTAAACGTTTTGATGTCTCAACGGACCTTTTCAAACCTTTTATCTCTGTTTTACAGATAAAAAACAGCCAGAAACGTACATTTACAGAAAACATATTTTTTGTGTGAATTTATTGTGATTGTTATCATATGTTTTCATTAACAGTGTTGACTTTATATGTTTTTTCACAGTATATTTAGAATATTAAAAATTAATTCTAGCCTATAATATTATTATCGTAATGCATTCAATTAGTCTGAACATCAGTATTAAACATATAAAGGCAAAATTGCAATTCAATAATGGTTACAACAAATCATAATCCCCTAAACCATATTAACATGATTGCATTTGCCCTCGAAAGTACACTTCGTATATGTAGTTAACTAAATAGCACACAATTACAAATCAAAGTCTGAATGATTTCAATAAACAAGAAAATTACCGATTCATAACATGCTTAAATCAGAATGAAATGAGAGGAAGTACCTATTACAAAAACACACACATCCATGAACAACACACGTTTTCCACAATGCATATATTATTAGAAAAGTTTAAAAAGCTGATATCAAAAATTGCTAAAAATAATAATTCGGGGGTAAATCTGAGATTTTACCTAGTGTTTTTTGTGTTATTACAGCTTTTATCATGGCCACATGTTACTTAGCATTTAGCAAACAGGCAACTCTTGCTCAAACTGAGGACAATTATTTTAATAACACGACAAAACATTCCAGAAATACACGTACAATTTAATTAAATGCGAAATGTAAATATATTACACCAGATTTGATATAAATGAAGACATTTATGCAATGCAAAGCTTCTGCAGATCAGCTACCTTGCCACCCACCTGTAGTAAAAAGTTGTAGCTTCAGTCCCATTAGAAATAAAGTTCTCAAATCCCGAATTCGACGTCGAAGGATATGAAGGTTCCATCTGGCAAATTAACATCCAATTTACGAAACGTGCATATTCTTAATTTTGATCGGTTTGAGACGGAAAGGCGGTAACATTAGTTTTTGCAGTAAAGTTGGCAAATACGAGCCAAAAACGTCATAAAGGGGGGTTGAAGGACAACCAATAGTTTTTCAGACGCCTTTTTGAACATACAGATGGATGGCATACCTTCGAAAATACTCGAAAAATAATAAAGGAGTATGTTTTTACCATTTTTTGAATAATTGACTAACAACCTGTAACATTTTCACAACCCAATCCTAGACTGTCACAATACTGAGTATAATGTTAAAATCGTCACTGAAATGGTCACTTACTTGATTACAGAAAGAAAAAACTCGATTTGCTGTCCCGTGTTTTTCTGCCAAGAGCCAAAGAGCCAAACCCATTCATTCATTCAGTCGGTGCCACTGTGCTTTCATGTTGACTCATCCAGTTTCAGAACACACTCAAAAAATAAATTTAAAAAGGTTATAATAAGAAATTACTTCGCTTTCGCCAAATGTCTAATTTTTTATAAAGAATCTTCATCTTCATGAGTCCATTAGAGGTTTTCTCTGTCTCTGCTCCTCTCCCTCCTTGTCATACTGGCTTAAACTGCCTCATCAACTTCCGCCTTGCTGTATTACCAGTTTCTGGCCTGCATGTAAAACATCAAATCAATTTCACTGCCATTTCAAATTTCCATTTAAGAATGATGGAAGACCAAATGTGCTTTTATTGTAACGTCTTGTTTATACTTGTTTTTTTATTTTGCACCAAGCTTGCTCTTCTCTTTCGTTTTTTTTTTTTTTTTTTTTTTTTTTCCCGTTTGTTTTTGTCACATGTTGCCTCCTACTTCACTGGCCAAATATAAAAAACTGACACTAAAAACACACAAACACAATGCTTGGGTGATTTCACTTAATCTTTTGCCGAGTGTGATGGCTGATGATACAGTGTGCAGTTTCACTTTTGGTTTTTGTGTCAAACAGTTTGAGGTTTTGTTTCTTTTAATAAGCGGACTGAAATGGAATTTTTTTTGGGGGGGGATGAGCAAGCACATATGATGCAATTTAAATCAGTGACGAATGAGGTCATTGTTATTCAGTGAGCACACACAAAGTTAACCAAAAGGAGTGAATTGAGACCTTGATTTGTTTTTTTAGCTTTTGATTATTAATATAATTTTTAAAGAAGAAGAAGAGGCTTGGTTAATGTCTTCTACAGCTGTAATTGCTGGCAGTTATCATATAACTGTTTAAATATACAGAGGTTTAAGAAGGAAAACAGTTAGGAGACCACAGAACAAAGAAGACTGCCTGGAGGTGAATCATCAGCTAAATTTATCACACACACACACACACACACACACACACACACACACACACACACGTACTGTACATATACTTTCCCGCTGTTTTTCTACATGCATACGCAAGCACATTTTATTTATACCAGCACTTCATTAATCAGTATGCCTGCATAAGCACAAACACTCAAGACTGAGCCTTTTTTAAAATATGTAATATTTTATGAATATTATTTAACATAAACTAAACACATAAGTTGTCCTTAATATGTTTATTAAATGTTTGAACTGCAAATCAAGAATAAAGTGTCTCAGACACTTCAGGAAATCCAATTATGGCAGTAACTCAAGCTACATAACTTCCGCCATTGCTTCCTGACAAGTTTTAGTGGTTTGGAACCATTTTACAGGACTATGACAGATTAACAACCCCCTTGTATTAAAGTGTTATTCAGTGATTATTTATAAATCACTCAAATCATTCCAAACATGGCTTCTTTTTCGGAAGGTTTGGGACAACATGAAGATGAGTCAATAATGATGCTAGTTTTTTTATTTTTAGTTTTGTTTAAGATGCTGTAGAATGCAATATATATGTAAAATATGTTACAATATGTTGTTTACTGATATCTACATTGAATATCTGTTGCTTGGGTGAGAACAAAAAAAAAACACCAGAAACAGTTATACTTGTCCACTTACAACCCCAAAGAAATTAGCTCTGGAAATAAAAGGCCTGGTTTTACTTTATTTGGAAGGGTTTTGAATATTAATGAGCTCTGCTCTCATGCTCCTGGCTCTATTCAGTGGCGGACTCTCACACTGCATGATATTCAAATATTTTATATATATTGATAACGAAGATGCAACATATTAATAGAGTAAATTCAAAACGTTTTGAGTATCTTAAAGAATGTTAACATTATATTTGCTGTGGTGTTCATAATAGCATCAAATGTACCACTAGTTGACCACAAGCTTCCTTCTAGTGGTACGCGGAGGAATCTCTGTATAATTAAAGTAAAAAATAAACACACTTTTAACCCTAGATCCTTTTACTGAAATTGATTTTAATAGGCTAAACCTTTTATTTAAGTGGCTGACAATAATAATTATTATGAATTTGAAGAATAATCTGCCTTGTTTTTGAACCTTGCAGTGCTGTGGTTGCTTAATTAGGCCTACTATGCTACTGTATTTCAATATCGGTTATTATGGTGGTACTTGGAGAGACAATTTTTTTCTGAGGTGGTACTTGGTGAAAAAAGCTTGAAAACCACTGGACTAGATAAAGGCCCTTTGTTCTTTGTTTAAGGGCAAAAAGATGATAGAAAAGGTTTACTGACAGTACACTGTTTTCTACCCCATGTTGTAGTAAGTGTGGTTGTAAATATGTCATGCTGCCTATATGTAACCCTGAACACAACAATGGTGGCTGAGAGAGAAGAACAGTTTCATAAACATCTGACAAATCATTCTCCATTAGGAGCATTACCACAGCACGCCACATCTTTACATTGCTTTCTATATGCTGTGGACAGACACCAAATTACCAAATAGCACTGCTGGTGCGCGGAAACTCATAGAAAAGATGTGCCATGATAAGTGCTTCTCATCCAGTTTATGGTCCCCTCCGTATTTTTTAAATCTCTCTGCAAGTGATCGTACAGGTGTGGATACATCTGTACCAGCTCTGTTACTCGACCACCCATTGTGGCTAGTGTTGTTGTTTTGGATGTTGTTCTCCTGTCTGACCCCATGGAATAAGAAACTAATCAGGGGAAGAAATCGCGTGTTGAAGAAGGAGGAGTTCCAGAACACACCCATCGATGATGTAATTGCCATGGACTAATGGTAGCTCATAAGTGTTTAGGAGGCAAAACAAACTCCCCCAGAAAGATTATTTTGATGAGCTGTTTCAAATTGCCGAAAGAAACTGAAAATAAGCTTTGCTACAGACGGATTTAGTTCAAAATTACATCATTTTAGTTCATGCTTCAACTTCATTTGAAATAATAGGCTTTAATAGACCAAACATTAACATTTTTTCACATGCTAATCCGGCCTATTACATGCTGAGGTATTAATAAATTATTCTGTGATTCTTTATTGGGTTACTGTACATTAAAACTTTTGCTTGATGCCTTTACTTAATACCCTTAATTAAACAAAGAAACCAGGATTCTCTCTTCACTATATTTCTTAGCTAGAGTCATTTATATTGTGTTTAAATGAATAATTAGATTCATACCTTACCAAAAGGTACCTTGATGGTTTCTGCGAATGAAGCCAATGTCCACTCTAGGAAGAAAATTAACAAAAATACACTTTTATTAATATTCTATTTAATTCATCTTTATTTCTATAGTGCTTTTACAATGTAGATTGTGTCAAAGCAGCTTCACATGAATGATAGTAAGTTAAAACAGTGTCAATCCAGTTTTCAGTGTTGAAGTTCAGTTTAGTTCAGTTCAGTGTGGTTTAATATTCACTGCTGAGAGTCCAAACACTGAAGAGTAATCCATCGATGCGCAGCCCTAAAAGTCCAGAACAATGCAAACCAGTGGCGAGGAAAAAACTTCACCAATTGGTGAAAGTGAAGGATTAAAAAACCTTGAGAGAAACCAGGCTCAGTTGGGCACGACCATTTCTTTTATGGCCAATTGTCTTGTGCAGAGCTGCAGTCGGCAATCTTATTAATAAAATAGATCCAGTGAAAAAGATGAATGAAAACAAATGCAATAACAAAACAAAATAATTTATTTTAAAATTCCGGTGAGACTCACAATATACATAAGTCTGTTTAAGCACGCTGCTGGTTTGTATGTCCCAGCCTTTTATACAGTATTCAAGCCTGTGACGTGTGCCTTTAAT
>CAIGQQ010033337.1:178654-190372 GCA_903798035.1 Danio albolineatus
TTTGCGGTCAGAGGAGTGAGGTTTACCTGCACAGCACTTCACTAGCTGGCATCTGCTACATATATAAATGTTGCAGTTAAAACTCCATTCAATTTTTGGCACATTTCAATTGTTCCCTGACAAATACATGAATGAACTTGTGTAAAAATTGAATGAGTGAATAAATATATATAGAATAAATATAATTAAAGTCGGAATTATTAGCCCCCCTGTTTATTTTTTTCCCCAATTTTCTGTTTAACGGAATGAATTGTTTTTTCAACACATTTCTAAAGATAATAGTTTTAATAACTCATTTCTAATCACTGATTTATTTTATTTTTGCCATGATGACAGTAAATAATATTTTACTAGATATTTTCAAGACACTACTATACAGCTTAGAGTGACATTTAAAGGCTTAACTGGGTTAATTAGGTTAACAAGGCAGGTTAGGGTAATTAGGCAAGTTATTTTATAATGATGGTTTGTTCTGTAGACAACTGAAAAAAACTGCTTAAAGGGGCTAATAATTTGGCCCTTAAAATGGTGTTTAAAAAATTAAAAACTGCTTCGATTATAGCCAAAATAAAACAAAAAAGGAGAAGAAAAGAAGAAAAAATATTATCAGACATACTGAAAATTTCCTTGCTCAGTTAATCATCATTTAGGAAATATAAAAATAATAATAATAATAAATCAAAGGGGGGCTAATAATTCTGACTTTAACTGTATGTGTGTGTGTATGCATGTATATATATAAATATATATATATATATATATATTCACAAATATAAATAATATATATAGTTTCATTCAACTTTTACACTGGTTCATCCATGTATTCGTAACAATTGAAATGTGCCACAAGCTGAATGCACAAACATTGAAATCAGCATAAACAGGAAGTTCCCTATTGTGACAGTTTATGCAAGAGAAAAGACTTCTTGAGAAAGTATCATGGGACTGGATTTTGCTTATGTGGAAATCATCATGTTAGTTTAAAAAAATTAGGGAACAAGAATTTATATATATAGATATGCATCGATAAATAATTAATAATAATCTGCAATATTCTTCACAGTGCCATTAAAAGTTATGTAATTCCAATATTGACCCTTACATTTTACTGTATTATGTACATTGAGGTGAAACCAGCTACCTGAGAAAGAGAAAGAGAATGTATGGTGTGACTGAATGGAAGCTTCAGTTTCAGTTGATTGCAAAGGTGCAAGGATTAAGCAAATGGTAAAAAATGTGTAAAAAAAAATACATTTTTGAATGAATACTTCACACTTTTCACCTTACAAATGAATTACTTGCATTCCCCCCACTTATTTAAACAACAGCAGCATTTGCATTTAGGGGGTCTCTGTGTAAAGTACAAAGATGTGAATTGTTGAAAATGTCCTTATGTATTGTGTACAGGCATTAACCGGGATCTAAAAATAAAACGTAGCATACCCCACAAAAAAAAGTGCAAGAGACTGTCGTGTCAGTTGTTGACAAAAGGCTCCATTTTATTTCTGTTATAGCAGAGTCCTTGTTGTTCAGTGTCTCTCTCACAGCGGCTGATGTATCCACATCGAAGAGCGTCTAAAAATCAGTCCTTGAAATAGAAGATAAAACCTCTCAGATTGAACCAGAGGCTCCACATGAGCCATTTAAAATACACAGAAAATTAATACCATAAGCTGTAATAATGGACTGTAGTTTTCACTCCCGCTGACCTTACAGTTATCTCTACCACAGCATACTATTAGTACAACGGTATTAACAGCTCTCAGCTCTTAACACAGAGAAGAGGCCAGATACCTGAGATGGCCGACTGACGGAAAGAAAAAAAAAAGAGAGAGAGAGAAAAGGACAGAAGCTTTAAGAGAGAACGAGTGGAAATGACCATTTGTGCTAAGGTCATACGTAACGTAAAAGACAAAAGACACTGCGGAAGTGCTAATGATTTGTGGAAACTGACTGGTAGTTATAAACCATTAAATGATTCTTCGTTTACCCTGATAAATGAAGGGTAAAGTTGCAATCAGACACATTCTCCCCAATTCAGAAATACTCCAACATGCACACGTTGAATCCAACAACTGTAAGGCAGAGATTCTGTTTTTTAAGGAAAGAAATACAAGAAAAATGCCTCTCAATTTGTAGAGTTCATTTGTAATAGTCTCTTGTCTCTTTTCTGTCCTCCCATGTCTTCTCAGAGGAGTCCATATGACTGATGGGAGCTCACATGATGACGAGAGGCTGAAACTCCAGCGCAGGAGAGGCTAACACCTAGCGGGCAGAGCCATGTAAAATCAAGACGGTGACCGGAAGAGAAACTGGTCCTGAGGGATACGATCACCAGAGCCGGTGCTGGTGGAGATTTCGACTAAGGACGGAGCGAACATCTGAGGTAAACCTAGAAATGAGAATGAAAGTGCAGAAAAGTTAGTTTACAGAAACAGCAACCTGAAATGTGTCCAAAAACAAAACAAACAAACAAACAAAAAAAAAAAAATCAAATTTTCCAATTTTTATCCTTCATTCTTTGTAAATCTGATACGTTAATTTTTATAATAGTTTTTGAAATAAAAATCTAATTAACTACAACATACATCAAATGATGTTATTTTCAAATTTAAGTTTATTTATACAATCACAATAATTATTGTTTCAAGGCAGCTTCACAAAAGGTGCACATAATTGCAGTACAATCAAAATAAGAAAAAGTTTATAAGTTATTATTATGAATAAATTTATACGAACCCTCTGAAATGACATTCAGTCAGCACATTGCTCTTTGTATCCATAATAATGAATATCAGCTATCAGCTAATTAGTCCCATCTGAACTTGCTATAAATTGTCCCAGAAAAAAAAAACAATTTTATAAAAAAAAATATTTCATTGCTAATAATGTAACAGTGATAACATAAAAGTATATTACTCCATATGTACAAATTATATTATATTGGGCAATAATTTTATGAGGGCCTAGAAATGATTAACCCTTGTGCACTGTTCAAATTTACTAGCCTTTTGTTATTAAATTGCTGTAAAAATGCATCATATAGATATTTTTTCTTTTTTCTTTGCGTAAATCTGTTAAATTAACCTTAGTCCTGATCAAAACTACCCAATTGTTTAGGATCAATTGCAGGATATTAACTCTAATTTTAACCTCTTTTAACTTTAATTGCCAAGTTCACAAACAATGTCACTGATTAGGTGAAAAAATAGGTAAAATTCAATATAAAAAGTGATTGTGGACTGGAATTTTTTTCTAGATTTTTGTTTACTCCAGAGTTCTCAGAGCTGAGATGCATATTTTGATTTTCTCAGACACATGTACACACACTTTAATTTGCTGTTATGCTCCATATAAAATCCAGAAACTAAGCTTTTTTTTTTTTTTTTTGCACAGGCCTATCTCAAAGGTTTATGGTGCTAACTAATGATCAACGGTAAAAAAAGACATATTTTACCTCTTCCCAACAGGGAAAACCAGCTAAAATCAAAAATGCATGATTATATGGTGTCATGGTTTTGTAATAAAAAAATTAAGTTATAATGGAAGTCAATGGGGCAAAAACATCCACAACAGAAAAAAAGGGAGAAAAAAAGAAAATTCATCAAAAACAATGCATCAAAGGCAATGTTGTTTCACATGTCCAAGACTTTGATAAAAGGTAAACAAAAAATCCAGCTCACAATTACTTTTTATATTGAAAATGTCATTTTGTGTGTTGTTTTCACCAAATTAATGACATCACTTACGAATTTTGCAACTAAAGAATTAAAATTCTGTAATTTCCTCAGCAATTTAGTATTTTTGATTAACAGATTTATGCCAAAAAAATGAAAATAAAAATTGTGATGCATTTTTAAAGCAGTTTAATTCAGTGAATGTTTTCATCCATTTCTTTTTATTCAAAGCATTTTCTTTAAATATGTGTCAAAATAAGATGCGTCACAAAAAATCATTTTGCTAGCTGAAACACAGAAAAAGTTATGGCCAAATTAAGACTCATAATCACTTCAAAGTGCATGAAAACGTTCCCAACAGCACATAAAGGTTAAAAGATTTCTATGATCAAGATTTAAGACGTTGCTCATACCTCAATGCGTCCAACATTGGGAGCAGGTTAAGAAGTGCTGTGTCACTTGGGTCACTGAACCAAGACTTTATAGGTATTGCATTATCTGGGGGTTAAAACGATATTACATTTTTTTTTTTAATCACACACGGACAGAATCAAAACACCTTTACTAATCAACTGTAGAAAATTAAAGTAGACAATTTTAAAAATGATGTACCTGGGTGACTTCGATAAGCTCCTGGCGAGTTGTCCAGAATAACTATACTGGAGAGGTCACTGTGTACTACAGACAGATCTTTAATGTAGCTCCCTAGATCCAAAGTGCAGTGCTGCAAAAGGTGGGAAGAGAGGAGAGTTCATTAACAGAACAATTAGAAATAAAAAAAAAGCTATTTCCTAGGCAAGATCAATTAACAAATGTCATGTTTTAGGAGGATAAAATACCATTTCAAGAATAAATGTAAAAGCAGTGGGTTTTACCTGTCTATAATATCTTCTTTTGAGGATGCCTCTGTTGTTATCCAGCTTATCTGCTACAGCTGATCCATATATCTCCATACTAGCAGTAAATACTACCAACTCATACCACTGACTAACCTGACATTTGCAAACAGGAGAAAACATAGACGTACTCATTAGAAAGTTGAGGCGTTTCATCAAAAGTAAAACTAGTGCACAATGCAAACAGAAGTAAAACAATTAATGAAGGATGGACAATGTCATTTGTGCCAAAATGAGAGTTTACTTACCACTTCTAAAAAGAAATCAACGTGTGGCCTTTTATGGACAAAAAACCTGACTGGGTGTTTGTCTATTACCACCTGAATAAGAGAAAGAAGAGAATGTTTTCAAATAGTAATCAAAATTGACCATAAGCTTTAATTGGGACTGGCCGTTTAATTGAATTGAAAATGTAAATGCGATTGAGCAAAGCTGCACATCTTGTCAGGAAAGCATAATGTGATGAGCAGTAAGTCTCCTCCAAAGGCCAGAGGACGCTCTCACATTGAAACTCCAAATGCCTGGGAAATCCCCATGGTGTTGCATTATAAACAGAAGATTTAACTGCTTTCATTGATTCAGTGTGACTAGTTAACACACGACTATAGAATCATCTTATGCCTTAGCTTTAATATAGATTTATGTTGGCGTTGCAATTTTTTTTGCTCCTTCATTGTAAATATACACCACCATTCATATATTTGAGGTTAGAAGTAGGGCTGTGCAATTAATCACCAAACAAAAACAAAAAAAAGCGATTTAAGCACATGCAATTTCTAAAACGCGCAAGGCTGCAATTTTATCTATTAATCTATTTAGATTTTTATTCAGAATATGTTTTTGTGCGCATGGTTTTAATATGTTAACCAATCAGAGCTGACGCAGCACACCAGGCAATTACAGCTAAGCTGAGCGGGAGAAAGATGTTAACCAATCAGAGCTCACTCTGCGCACGACGAAGTTGAGAAGGAGAATCGATTAGGTGGTTTTGATTTACGTTAGTTTTTATTTATTGTTATGACTGGAATTGAGGTTAGTTCATATTTATTATTTAATGTCTGTTTTTAAGACAATTGATTACAGTTTTGTTTTTCAAGCGGTTAGTACTACTGTGTACAGTATGTGTTTAACTAGAGTTGAGGTTAGTTATTCTTTATTTATTTTATGTTGTCTGTTTTAATGACAATTTTACTACAGTTTTATTTATTAAACTTAATACTATGCCATTGCATTGTGAAATGTTTTGTTATGCACTTCTTGTGCACTGAATACATTTAGAATGTGTGTATGTAGCGCGTTTGAAAAAGCAAAAACAGTTGCCAAAAATCGCACAAAAAAAAAAAAAAAAAAAAAAAAAATCGCAATCGCAATATTTGTTCCAAAAATAGCACTATGATTATTTTGTCCATATTGCACAGCCCTAGTTAGTAGTATTTTTGGAAATTTAATTATCTTGTTGTTCTCACAGAGGCTGCCTTTATTTCTTTCATCATAAATACAATACAATAACTTCAGGTTTAATCTCTTTCTGAATAAAAGTATTACTTTCAAAAATTGACAAATAACATTTTCACACCATCACATTACTCCACATATTAATTTTAAAACTCTGATTTTAACCAACAAAGCAGTGCATGGGTTAGCTCCATCACATTTGTGATCTGGTGACATTTTCCTACTCCTCTCCGCTGTCTTCGTTCTGCATCTGGACTCACTTTGTATTAACCGCACTGTAGACTAAAAAACATTGGAGGTAGGGCTTTTTGTTACTGTGTGCCTAAACCATGGAATGAATTACCCATAATCACTAGGAAGGCCGTTTCCTTGAATTGTTTTAAGAAGCTTCTCAACACGAATCTTCTCAAACCTTTTTAGCAAAGCCATTAATTTGTGATCATCACTGTCACTTTTATGCACTTTTCTAACATTTTGCTTTTTATTGATCTTTATTGTTTTATCATTGTGGTGTGACTTCTGGCTTCTTACAGGAATTTTATCTATGCTTGTAATTCTCTGCATTTTTTTATTTGTTATTGTATATCTTGTAGCGCTTTGAGTGCATCATAAATAAAATGTATTATTATTATTATTATTATTATTATTATTATTATTATTATTGATGAATAAACAGGACAGTAAAAGGAAAGTGAATACCCGGTGAAATAAAACATGCATTTGTCAAGAAGCAGTTATAAACGATATCAGTTAAACTTCTACATTCTATTGATGGAGCACTGTGTTTGTACCTTTAGGATAAAGTCTGGTGGTGTTCCTGGCCTCACTGTGGGTCTAAGGACACCATCATGGTGAGAGTGAATCAAAGTCTCATCCAGATCCAAGACCAAAATCTTCCTCTTAACCGCATCTAAAGCAAATAGTCAACACATTCATCACAAACACTGAGAAGTGGCAATTCTACATCCAGAAATACAAGGTACTCCTCAAGCAACGTTCAGTCTATCTAATATTCTGTGTTCATACGGTCATGAAAAACTGAATTTACTTCATATCAGTCTATGGCCAACACTTGCTCTCACATTAGTAGTGCTGTGTGAACATTTTGCAAGTAAATTTTACATAGGAGCAATTCCATGCAAATGTCAACCTTGCCATAAAAAAAAAATTAAGTTGTCACCAAAATAGTGAAACCCTTTTAATTCCTTTTGTGTTTTCTTGTATTTTACAGTACTGTAGAAATACTCAGAAATGTCTTGGTCAGTGTTTTCAAACAATTATGTTTCATTTACCAAAGTCACACAAGAGGCAATTTTACATCTGTCACATCCATAACGACACTTTTTCCCCATAAAGGCTAAAAAGTAAATTAAAATAAAATCAATCATGTTTGTTCTATAGAGAGCTGACTCTTATCCTTTAGATTAGCAATATTTCTTTTGGGTTGTGGAGTTTAATTCACAGAATTTCTAAAGTTTGTACAAAGTTTGTTGTATGCTGCAAACTCCCAGACTTTTTTTGTCACATCCAAACCGCATGTTTATTTTCCTTATTTAAAGTATAAAAATTGTTTACAGATTGATATTTTTCTTATCCCATAACTCTGTGTATAGTTGTTTTGGAAAAAATAAACAGATGCTTGAATATAGTGTTAACATATATCTTTTCTGTGCGTTTATTTTGAGGTTTAATGCAAATATCACATCCATAACGCTGCAATTGCTCATAGATATAAAGATTCATTTAAACTAAAGGTTGCATGTTTTATGATATGCTGTAATAACTTTGAACATGCATGATTGTTCTTATTATTTAAAATGTATACATAGACATTAAATGAAACATTACATCATGAAAATTTACTTGAAAGTCCTGAAAAAGTAATGGAAAAGTCATTGAATTTTTGTAGCAAAAATGTGTATGAACCCTGAATATTGAAATGCATTCTTAGCTTGATACATAATAGTAACACACTATTAGTACACTGTAAAAAGTCATTAGTTACTTAACTTACAAAGAGGCGAGTATATATGGTGCCTTTAAAATGACAAGTCGACATAAAGTGAACTGTTAAGTAAACTTAATTTCTATAATTAAGCATATAGTTAATTTACTTTATTGTAAGGTGCAGGGTTTATTCACTTTTCAAGCTAAGTCGATTCACTGCTTTAAAAGCAATGGCTTTTTGTGTGTGTGATGAACTTTGATCACAAAGTCTTTTCCAAGAGATGGCTTTTAATATTTTAAATAATGATTCACAAAACCAGTTTAAGCATAACAGACTCAAATAAAAACAAAAATCGGTTGACAGTGATTAGTTTACAAAAGATTCGGTGTCACAAATTCAAATCAGTTTGCAACTTTGCTTTCAGCTGTGTGATTAGAAGCTCCTCTAGTGGACAGAACTGCAAATAACAAATGTAAAAAGGGGCTGAGAGAACTTACTGAGTCTGTTTCTGGAAATGGGGGAGAGAGGTAATATGTCATAACGCACTGTTTGGTACTGGATTATCTGTAAAAGACAGAACAAACACAGTGTCAATGACGCATACAAGATCGTATTTTCACTGCTCTCAAAATACACACAGATTATATTAAGATCCTATATCATTCTAGCACTTTTCATGATCAATTTTCTTATCTTTGAGCCCTAGTGCAAAGCTCTGATGGAGGCATCATGTAGCAGAGAACTATATAGTCACCCACCCAGTTGGCCCCATACTGTCACGACTATTAATAAACCACCAAAACAGCTGTTCAAAGATGTCATAGACGTTTAAGACAAGCAGAAAAATTGGTTTACTTTTCGTACCTACATTTAGGTTTTCAATGAACCCCTTTTTGTGAATATGATAAAACTTAAATAAAATTAAAATCAGAAACTTTTGGAGCAGCACTGATACTGTTGGAAACTCACTTTAGCAAGGGCAGCAGAATTAGGGGCAATAAAACCACAACGGACTGTTTAATCAGGCTTAGTTTAACACTCAAAACAACACTTTTGTTGGTTCAGGTAGTTATATAAAACAACCCAAGGACATGTTGAGTTGTTTTTCCAGAAAAGCCCCTTAGTTATATGGACACGCAAATTTAAATGGTTAGAAATTTGTAGACTGTTTTAAAAACAAAAAATGATAAGCATTTATAAATATTGTAATTAGTTTATGTATTTTTCAGCAATACACACAACTACATTTGGTGTAAATGAATACAGGGTGTAGGGTATTTTAATGTCAACTGAACCAGGGGCTTCTGAAGAAAGACAAATAAAGGGTAATAAAAGCTAAAAAATGTCATGCCTTGTGTAAACTTTTGAGATGGGGTTCAAAATGTACATTTTCACCTGATATCTGGAGGTGTGTGTGTGGGAAGGGGGTGGGGGTGGGGTGTACTTTTTAAAAAAAATGAGCATGATAATGGTTTTACACAGAAATTGATATAGTATAACATAGTATAACTTATGTTCATTGTGTTTTTTTCTTTTCATTCTTTTGGATTTTAACAAATTTGTCTTCCTATAACTTGAATTTTAAGGTGCTTTATGGTTTATTTCCAGAGATATAGGCATATAAGTGTGGCTCCGTGAATAAAATGTACACAATTTCAGTGAAGAACTAGTAACACTGAAAATAAAAATATATATTGTTTCCCTCTATTAAAACAGGAAATAACAGAGCAACAAACAAAGTTATTTCTCCATTCCGGTGACTCAAGAAATTCGAAATGCATGTTGATATCCTTTTTGATTCTTTTCAATCATAAAACTTTCTTTTGTTTTTGGTCAAACCAATAACTCTATATCAGATATACTGGAATCTCAGTGCGCCTCATCATATGGTTGATACTTATTTAAAAAAAGGATACCTAAAGAATAAAAAAGAAACTACGAATGCATCTTGTTTCTCTCTATCAAAACAAGTGATTGTTTCGCTTCTGTCACACATCCAGACACAAACATATAGGAGGGGTCCAGAGTTCAATGTAATGAGGACAATGACATACAGCCTCATAAACACACTCACCCCAAGTAACAAAGGCCAAAAGTTTTACCAAACTCTCCTGATACAACACAAACTGCTGACTTATCATAAAAAGAAATATAGCAATCTAAAACCCTCACATTTTCATACCACCAAATTATTTATTAAAGATGCTACACTCACACTGGTCTGTTTGCACTGAGGGTCATAAAATTTGCATAATCGACAGCTTGGTAAACATATTCCTGACTAACAGCTCCTCAATAAACTGTCGCCCACACACAATAAAACGTGCTACCTTTAGGAAGTACTGCATGACATTTATCAATCATATACATCTAAATCAATGCCATTATGTTGTTCAAACACAGTTATTTGTATATTAATTGAAGACATGCACTCTCAAATGAGGCAAACGTATATAGTTTACAGATGACAGGTAGAAATTTAGTGAAAACATCATCTTGCGTTCACCCAGACAGATGTGGATGTGCTGCTCACCGTTCGTAGGTGCTTCCTGAGGATGTATAAAAAGAAACTCCATATTCTAGACGTCACTCCGAGGAAGGTGCGAATCCCCAGTAAACACTGACGAGTCTTCAACATGCTGACAGTCGACGATCGGCGCAACCATAGAAAACACTCTCACCATCCGCAGAGACGAAGAGAAGAGCTGGAAGTGTGGCTAGAGCTAATCAGGTCGGCTAACCACTTCCCGCCGCTTCTCTGCTTGTAAAGTAAAGCAAACGACGCTGGGCAATCTACAGACAAGCGAAGGCTCTGTTGCACTTGGACCAGCCAGTGTCACAAAACTGCTAAAATGTCAAAGGTGTCAAAAGTGTGCAGCCACGCACACAAACAAACCTCTGCGATCACAGGCTAGCTGGACTTGTATTTCATTGGCAAGGCTGCTAGCTCTGGGGTCTGGCGAGCTCCGCAACAAACGATCCCTCCTCGGATTGACGACCCTTGTGCTCGACGGTTTCTATGTTAATCTCAAGACCTCAGTCAATCGGCCAAGTGTGCAAAAAGTCCAGTCGGACGCCATCAAATTCGTTTTAGTGCATATCCGGGAGCAAACTGTGAGCCGCCATCGGTACTTTGGTTTCGTCACTTCCGAGAAACAACAAACGCGTCCTTAGTGAAGCTGGGCAAAGTCAGGCTAGGACAGGAGGATTTAAATCAGATATAGTTTATGACAGATGACGTTCGTTTACATCTTAACTAATGGAGAGTCAATGGGGCGAGCTATTAAAATAAATATAAAAGTTGTTATAGCTCGTATTTTTATATTATAAAGACGTCACGTGACATGCTATCATAACGCTTCAAAGTTTACTTTTAGCTGATGACTGTATTTTTTGTATCAGGTATAATATTTGTGTAAAATTACAACCAAATCAATGCAAATATTCAGCAAATATTATTATTATTATTTTTGGATTTGAATATTTTTTATTATTATTTTAATAAAATGAAATATGTAAATGTAAATTTCAGCTTACACAAATGGGCCTTGTTTGTGTATCAGTGCCGTTGCCTTCAACATTTTAAGTTGAAATTATCTTAATTTTAATTTACTTCAAAAAAATTTAATCAATTAGCAAGTCACTTTTATACGTTCATGCACTTTTATGATGCAGTATCACATGCTGATTTATTATGTGTGTGTGTGTGTGTGTGTGTGTGTGTGTGTGTGTGTGTGTGTGT
>CAIGQQ010033337.1:191645-226349 GCA_903798035.1 Danio albolineatus
TTATTTATTGCCTGTGAGTAGCTTAGTGTAAGTTAACCTAGATTAGAATTGTTTTGGTTTAGTGCAGTAAAATGTGTTTTTTGTGGTCTGTAGACACCTAAAGGTCTCGTCCTGATCCTTGATCTGTAAACACTCCATTTTTATGGCTGGCTGAGTCTGACCCTCTGGAGTGACCTGTGCCCTTCTTTTTGCAGTCCTCCACTCTCCAGGCCGTTGTGCAGCTTCTGGCGGTCCAGAGCGAATATGCAAATCTGACCGCCCCACATGACCATGATCCTGACCCCCCTGTATACTCGACACAGTCCCAAAGCCCTTCAGTTTCCCCTCCATTAACACAAACACCTCTCAACGCTTCTGTAGAATACAACACTTTAATGCACACCACTAGTGGCCAGTCTTCAAGGCAGTCTGGACCACCTGACAGACCTCTGACAGATGCTGTTTCTTCAGAGACTTTTGCTCAGAAAGTGGCTTACATGGAACCAGTGGTCACAAATGATTCATCCATCTCAGATCAAATAAACGTTGATCCTTCTGTTACAGAATCTATACCACGAATAGAAAAAAACCTATTTGAAAACAAGATTATAGGTGTTCCTGCATCCCCTGGTCAATTTACACATTATAAGTCACCTATTAACCCAGTCCCCAGCCCAACTCAGTTAATCCCTGCAGTAGCTAACAGCAGTTCCAACATTACCAGCACAGACCCCATTGTGTCCCTTAGTCCCTCACCATCCGGGAGCCTTCTGGGACTTGATAAATCCTTCCCAGAGATCACGCACAGCCAGGCTGAAGAGACTCCCTTACCAGAGCCACAGCTTGCTGTGAGTACTGGCAGCCCCTATGTTAAAACTGTACGCTGTCTCTCTCTCTCATATATACCCAGCTTAATGTCCTTTTAACCTTTCCTCATGGAATATTGCATGGCCCTTCAACTTTACCAAGAGCACTTACATATTCAGAGGTTTCTTCCAACTCACAATGCTTTGGTTGGTGTCACTAGCATGTTGGTCCTGCATTTAAATGTGGATGGATTCCTCTCAAATCTGAACCCATGTTAAGAAATGTGCACACAGTGTGAGTCGGTGATACCATTGTGTCAGTTTTATGTGTCACATTTAGACCCGTTGGTTGATTTATTGGAATTACACTGCAGGGTTTTTGATATGGTTGTTGAGTACAGTTACACTTGAATTGCAATTTGGATTATTGCAGATCTATTTTATTTTCCAGGGCTTGCTTCCTGATTTAGATAGAGGGCTGTAGGGTTTTATGTCTGACATATTTGTGTGCGTTTCCATGCAACCTTTTTTTTTGGTTACCGTCTTCTCTTTGTCAAATGTTTTTAAAATCTATTTTAGTATAATTAAATTTCTTTTAAAAATGTTTTCTGTATTTTCCCTAGGGTGCAAGGGTGGTGGTATCTGCCAGGACATATGCAGACTTTACCCCTCAGGCCACCTTTGATATTAAGGTGAGTTTTATCAGATAAGCAGGATTATGTAATATATATTTTATTGCATATACACTGTTGGTCTAAAGTATAAGGTCAGTTCTTTTGAAAAAAATATAATTCATTGAATTGATCAAAAGTGACCATTAAGCTATTTAAAGTAAAAAGAATCTGTCCAATAAACAGTAATGCACAGTAACAAAGTATTTTTACTCTGTTACTATATCTAAATACATTTTAGATATAAAATGACAATAAAACGTGTATGGTTGCAAGGGTTGTTCATAACAGATTTTGCCTTGTATTAACATAAAATTATTTGTTTATTAACACTAATTAAAAAAATTAACATTTCTTTTTCATCATTTCTATTATTATTAAGTAGTTTTTTTTTATTTAACTTGAATTATCAATAGTTATCAGTGGTACCGATGAGTGTTTAACAAGATTTTGGAATAAAATTGCATCATTACATGCATCATTACAAATTAAAGGTCTACCAAATACTTGAAAATTTATATTAGTTTATAATGATGGTCATACTGAGCTACTACTTGGTTACAACCAAGAAAATTAAGCCCTTTTACTCAAGTTAAATAAATAGGAGTACTTTGTACTTTTACTGGAGTAATATTTTTATTAAGTTATCAGTAGGGCCACACGGAATCTGTGTGTTTCTGCAGAATTCTGCAGATTTTTAGCCCATCATTGCTTCTGTTTATTTACTTGTGTAAATGTGTGTAAATGTATATTTAATCAGTTTTCAAATTAATTTCAGTAATAATATTGACTAATATAAAAAATATTCATGTGATTTATTTACAATACAGTTTGTAAAGTACTATTTTCGGTGTTTTAGTAGATATTTTATATGAGAGACATGCTTTGTTTACCAAATAAAGTGGATCTAATTAGATTTGCATTGTAAACATTAAATAATGTTAAAAAGTTATTACTTGTTATTTCATATATTAAGCTTTTAGTTATGATACTCCCAAAATCATTCCGCATGAATCCGCAGATTTTTAACAAAGTACTCCACAGAAATAGCAAAAAATGTCCGCAGATTCTGTCTGGACCTAGTTATCAGTAAATTTAAATACAAAATGGTTTTTGTACTTCAACGCATCACTTTTTTTATTACTATTACATTTTACTTAAAATTGTAAACAATAATGAGCATGTTGTTATTATATCATCATCTATTTTAAAAGCATAAAAACAATACTTGTTCTTGTAGAAATGTGACGTGCACAAGCTGGAGGAGGGCCCAGCAGTTCAGGCTGTGCTAACCAGAGAAGAAGGCCTTCAATACTACCGAACAATGCAGACCATGAGGCGCATGGAGCTCAAAGCTGATCAGCTGTACAAGCAGAAGATCATCAGGGGCTTCTGTCACCTTTATGACGGACAGGTGACAAACGCATTGCAAACAAAGTGACGTCATCTTTACGAGTAGTTTAACATTATTCAAATTTCTCTTTCAATAGTCTGGAGTGCAGCCATGTTCTTGACAATCTAGTGGGAATTATGAAGTTATGAAATATATATTTGTCATGCCATAAAATAAATCAAATAAAAAACAAACAATCTAATGGAGACAGACACATTTCTAAGTGCATTGTGTCCTCTAACAGGAAGCTTGTGCCGTGGGTATTGAGGCGGGTATTAATCTATCAGATCATCTCATCACAGCCTACCGTGCCCATGGGTACACACTCACCAGAGGAGGCACCGTTCGGGAAATCATGGCTGAGCTGACTGGTGAGAACAGCAAAACTGATAAATTTAATTCAATGGTTTTTAAAAGCCAGTGATTATTCTGCATAAGGATTCTTTTTTTTTGTCTTTATTATAATTTTTATTATCTATTTCTCTCTTTTTTCTTTAGTAATTTTCTCTCTATTTGTTAATATGTTTTTCACTCAAACAATTCTATATCTCTGTTTCTCCATCAGGTCGTCGAGGAGGTATTGCCAAAGGAAAGGGAGGGTCAATGCACATGTACACTAAACATTTCTATGGAGGAAATGGAATTGTGGGGGCTCAGGTACTTTGAATATATTTGAGTCCCGTTTGAGAATAGAGCCGATACACCTTGTTAATTTATTCATCTTTTGATGTATTTTACAGGTGCCTCTTGGGGCAGGTGTAGCGTTGGCCTGCAAATACCAGGGCAAGAATGAGCTGTGTGTTTGTCTTTATGGTGATGGTGCTGCTAATCAGGTAAGTCATTCAAATGAATGATATAGCTACTTATTAATAACCCTTTAACGCAGATCTGATATCTGAAGATTATATTTTGATTTTGGGAGTCCCCAAAACAGGCTGATATAGCACTTTCATTGTCTTTCAAACAATTAATTGTGATTACTCGCATCCGAAATAAAAGTTCGTCTTTACAAAATATATTTGTGACTACTGTGTATGTTTTTCTATATAAAAATATATGGACGAATATATTGTATAAAATACTTCTAGGTTTAAATCTCAGTTGGATGTTTTCATCCACTTAAAACAGTTACACGTGCATGAAAGGTAATTTTCAAAAAGGCATAATAGAGGCACAATAATGTTGTGATTTGTACATTTTTGCACTGTTTCTGCAGGGTCAGATCTTTGAAACATATAACATGGCATCTCTGTGGAAGCTGCCGTGCATCTTCATTTGTGAGAATAACAAATATGGCATGGGTACTTCTGTAGAGAGAGCGGCCGCTAGTACTGACTACTACAAGAGAGGCGATTTTATTCCTGGATTGAGGGTATGATGCTGGAAAGATATTTTCTTTCTTTGGTCACAATATAAATAGTGCGCTCAAATTACCCTTTCATGGGAGAATGGTTCCTTACCTGCTCTAAATGGTTTTGTAGGTGGATGGCATGGATGTTCTTTGTGTGAGGGAGGCCACCAAATTTGCTGCTGATCACTGCAGATCAGGAAAGGTGAGATATATAAATATATATGTGTAGAACATGAATAATATAAACTAGGGCTTGTTTTAGTGATGCGCAAGCTGAGATTGTTAGACATATCACTCATTCGGCAAACAAAATATGTCTTGATAGTCCAAAAGCATTGACTGATGAAGCCTATTAGAATGCCTCTATAAGAACTCGTTTCCAATATTGCACATCTTCTGAACTTACTAGTTATATTAGAAAGTTTCTTATATGGACATCTCTTTTTAAAACTCAGTAATTATATGGATAATTCCAGGGTCCTATTCTGATGGAGCTGCAGACCTATCGTTACCATGGACACAGTATGAGTGACCCAGGAGTCAGGTAATGTCTTCTGAAGTCTCAACCGAAGCTCACTGGTGTTGCTTCACGCAGTCAATATTTCCTGGATTATGTCTAATAAACAGATTCAACCACATATATGCCATAATGGTGTAGTAATTAAAATGCATTTGTTTTTGTTTCTAAAACACATCAACTGGGTACAGATACCATTCAGTTGATACCAGTCTTTGAAAGAAACCTCTAATGCTCACCAAGGCTGCATTTATTTCATTAAGAATCAAGTGTGCAATAAAGGAGTGTGCAATCAAAATTGACACATAAGACAACGGTTGTACCCTAAGTGTATAGTGTATACAGACTTCATGAAATTGAAAATGGTTAATTTTTTATAATGTTGGGGACATTTTCGAAAAGTTAACTTCAAGATAAAAAAAAAAACTTTGTTTAGAATTTATTTCTGTTAAAGTAATTTTAGGAGGAACGTTAATGTATTAAAACATTATGTATTCCTTTGATGACAGGTTTCAGCAGTCTTCCACAAGACTGTTATTTTTCATATATTATAAATCCAAATATATTTATATATTCGGATACCTCAGTAAAACTGCTCCAGATTGTATTTCAATGTAACTGATGCTTTTTTTTCTGTTCATGTTCTTGTGTGATTTTTCTCTCCTCATCCACCGTCTCTATAGTTACCGCACACGTGAGGAGATCCAGGAGGTGCGCAGCAAGAGCGACCCTATCTCCATGCTGAAGGATCGCATGCTGAGCAACAACATGGCCAGTGTGGAGGAACTGAAGGTCAGACTGCACAAGCTTCCTAGAACAGTCACAGCCATTCAGACGGTCACAGCGGCTCTGGTGTTCATTTGTTTCATGAAAGCTAGCAAAAACAATTAGATGATTTTTCCATGATAAGACAAATACACAACACAGACATCATTAAACACCAACTGTGACTTTATCAATGAGCAATATTGTTGAAAGAATAGATGACAGTAAAATGTAGCTTAAACTCTCCAAAAATGAGAGTTTCTTTGTAAGAATCCTTTACTTTTTTCAAACTCAAAAGAAACAGCAGAGAAAATATGTAGCTCACAAGAGTTTTTATGCTTGTGGTTGCCAGATGGGAAGAATTTAAATACCTCTATCAAACCTTCTTTCTCAAACACATTTTCTTCATATCTTCACGTTTTACTCTTACTTTGCTACCATATGTGCATGCTCACAAGTTACGCTGCACATACAATACTGATCTGAATGAATGCAATCTCATTGAGAGCTTTTGCTCAACTGAAAATACAACATTGCTAATTTCTACAAGCAAATCTGCCGTCAAACCATTTCAATTATCAAATGTAATAAATAAACAACTTTGAACTTGACTATAAAAAAATCAAGTCATATTTAAATAATTTGGAATTTAATTTTGGAATGTCCCTGTTTTAGCTTTTGAGATTTTGAGCAGTTATTTTAGCGTGGTTTATGTTACAATACATATACAATGTAACATAATAATGAATTACAAAACTAAACGAGTTACTATAAACCATGATTATTAACTGACATTTCTCTAGATCTGTGCTAATTTGGGAGTGCAAAAATGCTGATGCAATTTCTCAAGTGGCAACATTCACTATCAGCAATTTTGACCACCATGATAATATGCTCATTATGCAGCATTATTAAAACGTGACTTTTTAATTGTCACAATTGGCCAGTTAACTAAAACTGGACTAAACAAAAACAGCTTGGAAGAGGTTGACTAAATATGCTAAAAGCTAAAAAGGTAATTTGATGCAGGACTCGTTCACACAGAATGCATCAGGCCATTTCATTGCACTACTTTTCCCTTAATTTTGTATATAAACATGTGCCTGATGGATGTGCATGACCCTTAGACTTTTGCAGCACCCTGCAAGAGTGCCACATTTTAAGATGCCATTTCAAGAAGAGGGGCTTTTATAATTTATTATTATTTTTTTTATAACTGCACTCAATTAATAAAAAAGATGCCATTTCAAGTTGAAAGAACTTCTACAAGTAGCTCCACTCGTTAATGTCATTTCCAAAGCAGTGAACCAATCAAAAGAACTAGCATCACAAGCTTCTGTTTACAGTAGCTCAATGGCTGTGTCCGAAAACCCTTGTGCTTTACACTACGCCATTTCCAAGTTTTGGATGCAAAGATGTGTTCTGTGTGAGTGGCCCCTAAGAATAAAAAGCTAACACTAAAAGTGTTGCACTCAATTAGATATTTTCGAAGGCAGTCATAGAATTACTGCATACTGTATTACTATAAAAGAGGGATTACTCCATTCTACTAAAAATGTGAAAAGTAATAATAGTTTTTAATGAAGGCTTGTGCAGTTTCACTAAACGCTGACACCTTTTGCAGGAGATTGATGTGGAGGTGAGGAAAGAGATTGAAGACGCAGCTCAGTTTGCCACCACAGACCCTGAGCCTCCACTGGAAGATCTTTGCAACCACATTTTCTACAACGATCCTCCTTTGGAAGTGCGTGGCACCAACCCCTGGTCCAAGCTCAAGTCCATCAGCTAGATCTCCTGCCTCCTCCAAGGTCCCCTCCTCTTCCTACTGGTTGTCCCTCTCCTGTTGAAGCGCACAGATACATATGCCCTCCAGTGTGGCTATAGGTTTCATAGACAGTTATTGGGAAACTCAGCCAAATCTCTCAGCCACATTGAGAAAAGTTGCCTCATTTCACGTTTAATCATTGCCCTGTTTTCTTGTTGTCTTCATCCATTACAACACTGACCCTCACTAGATTTTACATCAACTATTGCAAAAGCATGTACAGCAATATGTGAATAAACAGCAGGACTTGGCTTGTAATTATTGGTACTTTCCAAATGTTTCCAGTACCTCAACAATGTCCACACGATGGCAGAATATTTACTTGGTCGACTCGCAGACATGCATGCACTCACACATATCTGCTACTTTATATATCAGCAGGAGTTTGAGTGTGTGTGTGTGTCTGTGTGTGTGTGTTTTGGCTGAGGTGTTGGTCAAATGCAGCCTTGCAGTTGTAGCTTTACAAAACATTTAAAGGGACTTGTTTATTAATAGATAAAATGTAAATCTGAGTGGCCATACTACATAAACATTTGTGTACTATTTAGGGTGGTTTGGGATGTTTTCTTTTTGTGGAATCTTAAAACTATGCCTGCTCGATTCATTCACAGGCTGTAAAGTGTTTTAAAAAATATATTTTAACGCATAAGATTTCAAATAAAACTAAAATGTGGCTTTAGAATGGGAAAAGGTTATTTGATTCTCACCTCTCCTTTCACCCTCTGGAACATTATTTAAAACGTGCGATTTTGTTTTCACATATTTATTAAGAAAAAAGGTTTTGTTACAAGCAATGTTACTGGGGAAATATCTTAAAATTCAGCGATTTCAGTGTATTAATGGTTGTTTTTAATGTTTGTTTAAATTCTCTTTGAATTGGGAATGTATTACATGTTGGAGTAGGATGTTAGGATGCTGTTGAGAGGTTAAAGGTGGGCATCAGGGTCACAGGTTTAACCTTTTATGTTGTATCGACTTGGATGAGAAGTCAACAAGATCAGGCAATGTATATGATATTCAATGTGGTCTTTATAACATACAACTACAAATAAATATTTCCAATACTTTTCTGTTTTGATTAGGTGCCTTTATGTTATCTTCTGCAGTTTGAGAGAAATTATGAGGAAATAGTTTAAGATCTGAAACAGTAAAATCTATAATACAAACTGTATCATCCTGTTTGCTACATTTAAGCATTTAAATCTATTACTGTGACATACACTACCCTTAAACATTTGGGATCGGTAAGATTGGGATTGTGTAATTTTCTTCACAAAATCAAGAATCTTACTTGAGCAACATATCAGCATATTGGATGATTCCTGAAAGATGTTGTGACTGAACCCTGGGGAAATAATGTTAAAATTTAAACAAATGACATTTAAAAATGTAAACATAAATCATTTAAATCATAAAACATAAATTAAAATACTACTACACACAAATTAAATTAGTTTGCTTTACTGCAATAAAATGTCATGCCATCATACGTGCAACTTAATCCCCATCAGGTATTAAACTTTCAAATTATATTTATATTTCATCATTTACACAACAGCTGCACCAAACACATATTTGCTTTAATTTTGTGCTCTGAATAAAACGAATTCTTTCAGTGTCAGGATTTGTATTATGTTTTCACATTAGCATGCTTGATACTTCACCATTAATAATGAATAAAATTTAATAATAGAAACGCAAGGTAATTTAATGTAGAATGTGAACAAGGAATGAGCTTTTCAAATGTATGAGAGCCTTGTATCCTGTTTAATGCGTGATTACAAAAACGGTTTGGAAAAATGGGTCAAAAATGAACTGGGTCTGATCAAAAAAGGAGAGAAAATAAAGCCCAATCCTGCTCAAATCAGCTTTATTCTAAGCCCTCTGACACTGCTGGATGAGTATTTATCAGCCTGGTGTTGTGATTTCCCTCCCTCTGCAGTGTTTTTATTGATTGTGCACTTCATTCACTAGGAAGAGTGAGTGTGTGTGATGTGTCTTTTATTATTAAAACAAATAAATGAAATGATGACGTGGAAGCAAAAAGAGGACGAAGGATGCTTCAGAGTCCTCGAGTCAAGGCAATACAGAAATACATTACATTTCTCAAACCGAATATTTTTTTTAGAAATTAACTCCTCAAGACACTTTGACTTTACCTGAGCACAAATGTCCAGTGAAGGTGTCAGTGGGTGGCCACGGAGCCCCCCACCCTATGACGTGCGATGACGTATATCCAGCCTCGTTCTGACAGACAGGTGAACGGAGCGAAGACGCCATGTTGAGCGAAAACGGAAGTGTATTACTCCCCTGTTAAAGACATATTTTGAATGTTTGTGAAGAGGAACCGGACGCGTTAGAAGCAAAAAGCTTCCCTTTAGGCGTTTGAACATAATCCGCGATTAAATTACGGGTTAGATAAGAAACATTCTCTTTGCGGGACTCTTTAAGTGCAACTTTACACAGACTGACAGACCGTCAAATCACTTCACGGGGTGACCGTAAGTTAAAGATCGGGTCCTCAAGATGCCACTGGCGCAGTTTCCAGACCCCTGGCAGAAGTTGCCGGTGGGGCATATGGAGAATGAGGTAGGTTTTTATTATGTTTTCGACACCGATGGGTGTTATTGCGGGCTGATTGTGCAATATCATGTTTAATCCCGACAGTTCTTGCTGCAGGGAAATCTCGGTGTACAGACTTGAAGTGCATAACGTTACTCGGGTTGCTAGTTTACTGTTTGCAAAGACTGTATTCAAACAAAAAGTTTCAGATTGGCGCTACTTCTCACACATGTAACGTTGACTGAAATGCGGAAAAGTGTGCTTTGTAGTTATTCAATAGAATTTTAAAAGCAACACGACGTCTTTCTCTTAAACGTTAACTTGTTTTATTAGCATAGAGTACTTTGCTACATGGAAAAGCTGGAGAATGTGTAAGCCGTCGAAGACTTGACCAGACAAGCCCTCTACGTGTGTGTGTGTGTGTGTGTGTGTGTGTGTGTGTGTGTTGTGTCTCTCTGTGTGTGTGTCAACTCGATGCAAGTTAACTTGGTTCATTCTTACTTAAAAATGACACTTTTAACTTGTTTTTGAAGCTGGTTGAAGTTTGACTTGAGTATGCATTGGGCAAGCTCAGGGTGGGGAACTAACTTCTCATACACACTGACAGGCTGTTTCCCAAAACCAAGTGAACTGCCTGCATACCTAAACAACTTTTTTTGGGCGTCACAGGCATGCCTAGAAATACCATAATGTGACAGATATACTTTATGACACCCCCAAATGATGTCTAGGTAGACAGAAGGCCCATTAGCTTTTGAGACACAGCCAGGGTGTTACTTGGATTATGAAACAACAGCCTCATAACAGCGTTTATATAAACTTGACTTATAAAATAATTTACAAAATAAAGTACAAATAGAGAAAAAAAGCTAATTCTTTTAATCTTGACTTTTATTTATATTTTGCTTAAAAGGGAAATACTGTGTACTCAAAAATATTTCCCCCCTAATTGTTCTTAACCCCAAATTTATGAATTCAAATTTTTGGACAGCGTAATTTTAAACGTCAGTTTGCAAACGTCAGTTATAACCTCCAAAAAATTTTTAATCCCAGAAGATAATAAAGATAACAAATGAATTTAGTTGTTTTAAGTTTATTGATGTAATTAATAAGCATTACAACATAACAGTAGATATATCTAATATCTGTTAATCCTACTGGGGATTTGCACCCCCCCCCCCCACAAAATGAAATGATTAGTAATGTAAACATTGATGTATGATTATTATATGTAATGTGAGTTTACTGAAATATTGGTGGCAACTCTGAAATAATGAATTGAAATGTAGGAACATAACAATATTTACATTGTTCCAAACCTCTTCAAATGTATATTAAGAGAAGCTCAAAGACATTCAAGACAGGGCTTTATTACAAAGATCTTGCAATTGATCTTCATTCCTTTCTAAAAATGTAAGTGAATACGATCCTTGGACTTGCTGTCGTCAGAATTTGATCAAATTGGACTTTAATTATTTCCCCCTCAGAGTTGTATCTTTTCATCTGTGTTCAGATTTAGTCCATGGATTACATTTCAATAATTGTTTCCTGTTTTATTGTGATATGATCTGGATGGGAGATTTAGTATACCATTAAATTAAAACTGCTCTAATCCCAAATAAATATATATATATAGAAGTGTGTAAAAGGTCACACAAGTTTACACAAAATAAATAATGCTGTTTTTGAACCTTTCTGTTTATCAAAGAACGTTTAGAGGAATAGCTGCTGTAAATTCAGCTGTAATTAGTTTTTAAACTTTTTAAAAGTGCTTTAGATAAAGAAAAAAAACAGTTTTCCCTTTGCAGGAATACATTTAAATTGAAAACAGTTATTTTGTCTTGTGATAGCTATATTGCTGTATTTTCAATCTAATTATGTAGCGTTGGAGAGCATAAGCATACTGAACATTTTTCAGACCTCATGTGTAATGATCCAAAAACATTTAGGCATTATCCTCCATGTGTAACTGAGTATGACACAAAACCCCTACACACTCCAGTGTACAGTTGTAAGTGCTGTTGCTTAGGATAAATATGTCATTAGAGTAGCTAAATCATAACGTGCATTGTCTCTCGTACTTTGTTAGCCCTCTGTCATCGCTATACTCATTCCCTAATTAACGTGCCTTTGATCCGGGCTAATCTTGTGTTCTGAAAATAGTCGTCCTGCGTGGTTTGTGTGGACCTATAAATAATCACCCGGTCTGTTACTACACGTAAATAACAATCTTTCACTGTGCTGTTTTACTCTTATGTCAACATGTGGTAAGGTAATTCGACATTTCAAATAGTTATTATCCCTTGTGGAGCCATAATATTTACAAGTTATTTTGCAGTCATTAAAATGAACTTTATTCCTTCTATTTGTAATGTCCTGTAGTAGGGCTGCACAATATATCGTTTCAGTATCGATATCACAATGTGTGCATGTGCAATAGTCACATAGCAGGATTGACCAGTAGACACAGTTGGAAAAACGTGATTTTTAGTTACAGTTTGCAGTGACTCCACAATTTTACCTAAAAAAAATGACATTTGCATTCTTTCTTAAGGCCGATGTAAGCATTTTAAGCCAGTTTAATGCATTCCGGCACAATAAACTAATGTTTGTAACTTTTAAGAAATATTCATTGTATTTATGTATATACAATGAAGACTATAGAGTGTTATTTTACATTTGACTATTTAATTTTTTATTCATTTTCTTGTAGGCTTAGTCCTTTTTAGGGCTGTGCAATATGGACAAAATAATCATATTGCAATTTTTGGAACGAAGATTGCAATTTTATTTGCGATTTTGCTTTTTCAAACAAGCTATATACACACATAGCTATAACAAGCTATATACACAAGAAGTGCATAACAAAACATTTCTCAACGAAATAACACAGTGTTTAGTTTAATAAATAAAACTGTAGTAAAATTGTCTTTAAAACAGACAACATTAAATAAAGATTAACTAACCTCACCTCTAGTTAAACACAGTAGCGCTAACTGCTTGATAAACAAAACTGTAATAAATCGTCTTAAAAACAGACAACATGAAAAATTCAAGATTAACTAACCTCAATACCAGTCATAACAATAAATAAAAACTAACGTACATCAAAACCACCTAATCGGTTGTCCCACTCAACTTTGTCGTGCGCGGAGTGAGCTCTGATTGGTTAACATCTTTCTCCCGCTCAGCTTAGCTGTAATTGCCTGGTGTGCTGCGTCAGCTCTGATTGGTCAACATATTGAAATCATGCACACAAGAACCTGAACAAAAATCTAAATAAATTAATAGATAAAATTGCATCTTTGCGATTTAGAAATTGCATATGCTTAAATCGCGATTGTTGTGCGATTAATTGCACAACCCTAGTCCTTTTATTAATTAAGGGTTATTTGATATTTGTACCTGATTATTGCCCAGAAAACTATAAAACACTGTTTATTTTATTTGCATCTTTGCTCTACTGTTTTTATCAATTATGATAGTTTCTGTAAATGTTTTATAAAATGATCCCAAGTAGACTAAAATAATGATTTTTCTTCCAAGTAGAGCCATTTGAGTCTCTTGTGTAATTATACTCAATATTATACTCAATATTGCAAAGTGAATCGCAGAAAAAGTGAATAGTTTTTTACCAATATCGTGCAGCCCTATCCTGTACATAAAGTTTTAGCAACTGTTGACGTAATGATAGTGCTTGTAAATGCTTTTGTAATAATAAAATGATGTATGAAGGTTTTGTTAATAACGTAATTTCTTTTTTTGTTTTGTAGGATGACTCCATGGTTGAGGATGATTCACTTGTTCAAGTAAGTTCAAGACTGACTGTGTGTGTGTGTGTGTTTATTTATCAGTTTTGTGTATGCTGCACAATCTATTGATTTAGCATTAATACTGCAGAGTTTAACCATAATAGAGCAAAAGTTTATTAGTTTTTTGCATTTGATTTAAAAGGCCTGTGACTGTGAGCTTTACAAAAGAGTTTAAAGCATTCGGGCATAATATACCATTTGTAACTTTACAATTTAAATATAAATTGTATTTGATTATTTATACTATAAAGATGCAGCTATTTTACATATGATTTTAAAATTTCTGTATTTAAATATTGACTGAATTCTCAGGAAACCATAAAGCACTGTTTAATTTTTAACATTATTCACTCCCCTATGGTATCCTTCCACTCAATCTAAATGAATAAATTTTATCCAAATAGAGCTATTAATGTCATCTGGTGAAATTGCAATTAATATCACAATATATATCGCAGAAAGACAAAATATTTTAGTGTCTGATTTTTTCCAATATCATGCAGCCCTGGTAGTTTAGTTGTGTATTTTGTTTGAGCCTGTGTAGTATGCAGAATATAGCTGTCATAATTAATGCTGATGGTACAGCAGTTCAAGTCCATAGGTTATCAGACTAGCTGTTTGGTAACACAATGAGGACACTTTGATCTACTGTAATGCCCCACTATCTTTCAGTTTAAAGATATGTTTCCTATGCAAGCTAGTGAGCCTTCATCATCACGTTTCCTGTATCAGAGGATAGCCTGGTTTTATTGGTTTCCTGTTGGATGAGTGACATGGCAAACAGCCAGTAGGAGTAGAGGATGTTCACAAAGCCAGCAAAATCGTTTTTTTATAGAGCTGATGAGGCAGATTGTCTCCAAATGGCTGCTTTTAAAGCCTCAAAATGCTGTGAATGGAGACTTTATGAAACACTATTACAATTTAATGATCTTTCTGTAATGCATGTAATGTGATAATTTTAGTGACTTAAAGAACACTTTTTTTTTATCAATTCATTTTGTCAAGTATTTTGTTTTTAGGATTCTTTGATAAAATAAACAATCAGCATGATTAGCGTCATTTAAAAACAAATGTTTTTTTTTAAATAATAATTTTCTTACAAGAAACTTGATACATTTTATGTGTCTTTAATAAAATATTACAAGTTTTTTTATATAGAAATGTGCTGTCCTGATTCCCTTTGAGAAGTGTATTTTTAGGCTCATCCTATTGTGTGTGTGTGTGTGTGTGTGGGAAGGAAGACTGTCGAAAGTCATGTTTTTGATGTAGTGTCTGTAACACCCACACTTACTTCCTGTTCCTGTTGTGAGGTGTCCCTCAGTCATCATCCTCAGTCACACTTCAGCTCAGTTCTTCAAAAAGTTCAGCCCCTTCAGTTAAATCATCTGTTCCCAGACCTCTAGAAGGCCCCATTGTTGATTTTGATTGATTTGTTTGCATTTTAACATACAAATGCTTTTTGTTTATAGAAATAATTGTAAGATACGTGAGACTCACAACTGCATATAAATCACTTAAAAATATATGATTGTACAAAAAACTAAAATGAATTTCTATGTCCTATGTAGTGAAACATACCATGCACTTCTTCCTTTAACTGACGTGTCTACATCAAGTGAAGTCTTCTCTCTGCCTGTGAACACGCAATGCTGCATAAAAGCTTTCTCTGACTCTGCTCAGCTCTTAGCAAATGCATTCGTCACCTCTGAGCAACATTAATTACTCCTAAAGGCTACAGGATGACAGGCACTTCTGTTCCACCTTTACTGTAAATTTGGCTTGAGGAAATGTTTTTACTGTATAGTTTTTTTTTCCTGTATGCTGATTGGTAGATGCAGGTGCATGTTGTATAAACCACTGTTGTCTAAATATCCCTTAGCGCTTTATGAATTTGCTTATTAAAACATCCTTGTATTACTGTTGACACTCTTAGTCATTTGATGAGCTTTTAACTATTTTAACAGCTCGAGCTGCTAGTGAAAGCAGGTCAGGAGGGAAGCATTGATTATTAATGAAGTACGCAGTCTCCCAAAAAACGCAGGCAAGGCAAAAGGATAAAAAGACTGAGCTTGTTGAAAGAAATTGGCTTTGAAATAATTTTTGGATATGAATACATATAGCAAATATTTCATTCGCTCATTTTCTTTTCAGCTTAGTCCCTTTATTAATCTGGGGTCGCCACAGCAGAATGAACCGCCAATTTATTCAGCATCTGTTTTCATGCAGCGGATGCTCATCCAGCTGCAACCCATCACTGGGAAACATCCATACACACTCATTCACACATATACACTATGGACAATTTAGCCTACCCAGTTCACCTATACCACGTCTTCGGACTTGTGGGGGAAACCAGAGCACCCAGAGAAACCCACACGAGCACGGGCAGAACATGCAAACTCCACACAGAAATGCCAACTGACCCAGTGGATGCTCGAACCAGCGACCTTCTTGCTGTAAGGTGATACTGCTACCCATAGCGCCACCG
The DNA here is from genome assembly GCA_903798035.1 of Danio albolineatus. Lineage (NCBI taxonomy): Eukaryota > Metazoa > Chordata > Actinopteri > Cypriniformes > Danionidae > Danio > Danio albolineatus. The sequence continues at coordinate 207,815 of CAIGQQ010033337.1, forward strand.
TGACGCCCTGCAAATATTTCATTTACTTGAAATGATTGCGTTGCTAGTGCACAAATACATGCTTTTGTCCTACGACTTTCTTTCCTCATTTCTGATAGGGCTGAACAATATATCGTTTGAGCATCGATATCACAATGTGTGTGTCAGCAATAGTCACAACGCAGGATATGCAATGTCGAGTTAGGATTATAGTTGATCAGCACAACAGTTGACAATACATGAGATTTATGGAGTCATTGCAAAGTATACCAATAACAGAGTGAAACATCGTCATTTGTATGTATATTCAAGGCATTTCAAGAGTGTAAAGCATTTAGGCACAGAAATGTACATTTGTAACTTTAATGAAGAATAGTTTTACTGAATTATTAATAGAGTTAAGACACTAAAGTGTTATTTTACATTTCATTATTCCATTTCTACAGCTAAATACTTCTTGACTATACAGAAAATCATAAAGCGTGTTTTTTATACTGTTTTTGTTTTTATTGTTTATGATTTTATTTGTTTATTTTTTTATACATGATTCACATCCTTAAAGCAACCTTCTTTCCCAATAGAGCTATTCTGGTGAAATTGTACTCTTATCTTAATTCAGGGGTCACCAACCTTTTTGAAACTGAGAGCTATTTCTGGGTACCGATTAATGTGAAGGGCCACCAGTTTGATACACACTTCTCAAATAACAAATTTGCACAATTTACTTTTAATTATATGTAATTATTAACAATGAATGATATTCATCTATGTGAAGACACTGATCATGTTAGTGATTTCTCACAATAGTTGTCAGCAATGATTTAACAAGATAGGATAAATATCAAAATGCAACACTATATACATACAAAAGTATATACATTTTCGAACAATCACTTCTACAGTATTTTCATCATCCACAAACAATTATTAACAAATCATGCACTACGATGTACCATGTTTGTACATATTATCAATTGTGCAACAAAAATCAACTTTCAGATTTTACTGAAATTATCACCAAGTCTATAGCAGTTTAAACACAGCCGACATTCTTCTAACCACTGTAACGTAGCTGCTCCGAGTTGGACATTGAAAAAGTGGAGAATATATCCGTTCTTGTCTTTAAGCTAGTGATGGGAAGTTCGGATCATTTTTCTGACTCGGACCTTTGAGTCTCGTTCGTCGAGATGAACGAACCTTTTTTTGAGTCATTTCGTTCAATTTGCCAAAATAACATTAAAATGTTACGAGATGCTTCCAAACACATGTACAACTGCACCAAACGCTGATCACACTACAAACAAGTCACTACTACTATACTAAGAAAGAGAGAATAATCCTTATTTCTTTACCTGTTTTGTCTATGATTCACTCTGGTCACCTCATCTCTGGCATGTTTTCAAATTTGAGTCGTTTGTTCACCTGACGCTGACAGTTCCGTATAAACTTAACCAGTACATACAGTCTAAGCCGGAAACATTCATGATTAGTTCACTTTTTGAATCTTCAGGTTTTTGAGTCGTTCGTTCATCATGTGACAGCATGTAAAGAGATGACTCAAAACCAAGGACTCGAGAGATGAATGGATCAAATCTTTTTCTGGCTCTAAATGCATATGATTGACTTCAAACCAGATTGAAGACTCAAAATGAACTAATCTTCTCCTCCACCTGCACAAATGTGCACATGCGCAAATGAACGAATCACTCCCTGAGACTTCTCATCGTTCTCAAGTCACATTAAAGATTCGTTCAAATTAAACAAATGGTAAATGGCGCTATGGTGAGCTATTTTTAGAACAGGCCTGTGGGCTACTCATGTACTTCTCGCAGGCGACCTGGTGTCCACGGACACCATGTTGGTGACCCCTGTCTTAAAATATATCGCTAAATACAAAATATTGCAATGTCAGGTTTTTCCAATATCGTACAACCCTAATTTTTTGACCTCTGTGGTGGATATTGATCTCTTTCTCCATCATCAGTAGCAAAACCAGAAATCATTAACCATTCCTTCTCATTCATATTGACATGGCAGACTGGTGTCTGTGCAATTTATTGATCAAACTATGTGTTCATGAGTAGATTAAAAGTAACTTTCAATCAGTTTCTCATAAGTTAAGAATAAGAGAGAAAAGGAGGGGAAGAAACCGAGATGAAACAAAAAATCAATTTAAATAAGAATGCAGAGCTGTTCAGCTCTGACTAACCCATTTTACCACTAATTAGCATTTTAGCATCCAGAGTTGGATGATTCTTGACTGCATCTCTCTGTGTCAGTGTTTCTGCCCGTCATGATCTCTTCTGCTCATTTGAGGGTGTTTGGTCAGTCAGTCGGATGGACCAAGATTGAAACCTGCGCTGCTTGTTTGGTGTTTATTGTCTCTCTGCTTCCACAGGCTTTCACACATCGCTCCTCTGCAGAGACACCAGCCATCCAGGCTTCTCTTTAACATCTTATCATTGTGTGGGTGTGTGTGTGTGTGTTGCCTGACTGTCAGTAACTTTTTGGGCATGAGTTTGTATTGAGGTGATGAAGTGATGTTGGTGTTTTCTGACATTTGATTTCAGTGTTGTTGTTGTTGTTGTTGTTGTTGTTGTTGTTGTTGTTGTTTTACACTGCTGTCATTAATGTGTTTCTAACAGTATAGAGCAAGGGAACTGAGGTGTGTGTTTGGTGTTGAATCACAATGTTTGACACCATCATCCTGATATCTCTTCTGTCTTCACCACAGGATGAGGGCTCAGTGAAGGAAATCAGCATCACTCATCATGTTAAAGAGGGCTCGGAGAAAGCAGACCCACGGCAGTTTGAGCTCCGCAAAGTGCTGGGGCAGGGCTCTTTTGGCAAGGTTGGATAAACTGCTCAGCAATGACAAACATTTAATGAAACAAAATCATTTGTTTCATTAAGCATTGTCACATTGGTTTCAATTCATAATGGTTTGGATTTGTGCAGGTGTTCCTTGTCAAGAAGATCTCTGGGCCTGATGCAGGACAACTCTACGCCATGAAAGTGCTAAAGAAAGCTACGTTGAAAGGTGTGTTGTGAAATCATCATTGAAGGCACACACATTAATAAGCGAATTATTAATGTTCGTTTATAATCTGGTGTTTGGTTTCAGTGCGAGATCGAGTGCGTACAAAAATGGAGAGGGACATCCTTGTTGAGGTCAACCATCCGTTTATTGTTAAGCTGCACTATGGTGAGTCATTGACATCTTATCACTGAACAGATGCTAACACTTCATGGTTTTGTTGAACTTTAATCAAACTTGCATATTATCTGGATTAATCGTATTTATTGGTTTGTTTGTTTGTTTGTTTGTTACAATTTTTATGTTTCCATTGCCTTGCCCAGTTAACTTTAACACTTGATATTAAGGGGAGAGTGCCCCCCTACCTCAAAAAAAAAAAAATGGTGTTATTTACCATTTACTCACCCTCAGGTTGTTCCACACCAAATACATTTAGTTTTTTTTCTGCTCAACACAAAGTAAGATATTTGGAAGAATGTTAGTGATTAAACAGATCTCACCACGCATTTACTGCCGTAGTTGGAAAAATAAACACGGCGAGTACATGGCGAGATCTGTTTGGCTTTTAACATTCTTTTAAATGACTTCCTTTGTGTTCACAATAACATTGCCACCTGAATTATGTTTGAGAGAAACTGTAAAATCAAAAAAAGTTTAAATGTTGTCTGCCTAGTGGGCTTCAATAACACATGCCATAATGTTTAAAAACAATAGCGTCTTTAGGCTGTATTAACTGTATTGATTAACTTAATTTTACTACAAGGTGCATATGTCTTAGATCATGATGTTTAACTACCTTTGATACAGATTTTAAATGTTTGATTCTCTAGCATTTCAGACAGAAGGTAAACTCTATCTGATACTGGACTTCCTCAGAGGAGGAGATCTCTTCACTCGGCTGTCTAAAGAGGTGAATTTTGTTTCTAAGGACTGATAAATCTAACTGTTTTTTAGGGTTCTTAAAGTATCCAAGGCTTGTCAAGACCTTGCATTATTCAATCACATGTATGGGATTAGAAATTGCAGTAAGATTGTGAAATTGAGTGTAATATTCATTTACTCAAGTCTGTGAAGAGGAATTACTACTAATAAAAGCCATTCAAAAACATGACAAAACCTTGTTGATTTAGTACCATCTCTATGCATGTCTTTTTTTCATAGTTGAATTTATTTCGATTTTGTGATATCTGATAGTTTTGCATTTGCTTGAAAAATGTTTGTCATCTGTGTTGTCATTTTTGATTAATTTAAATTGCCTTTCTTTGAAAATTACCTTTGAACTGTAGTGTATTTGTTAATCTCATTTATGTAAGTATTTAAATGAACTTAAAATCATTAAACATGAGGAAATAATGTAAGAATAGATAAACATTCTACCACTCTCTTGTAGGTGATGTTTACAGAGGAGGATGTTAAGTTTTACCTAGCAGAGCTGGCTCTGGCACTGGACCATTTACATGGACTGGGAATCATCTACAGAGATCTCAAACCAGAAAAGTGCGTTTCTCACCCATATATTACATACAATGTGAGGTGGCCCAGCTCAAAGTACAGCAGCAAGCTGCATAGTAACCACTACACATTTTCTTGTAAAGCCTATTTTATCAATGACTATAGAAATTAGAAAGCAGCTCAGTGCACATTTTAATGAGTGTACTCCATTTTTTGATTCCTTACAGTATTCTCTTGGATGATGATGGACACATCAAACTTACAGGTATCTGTGCTTTATCTATCCAATAGAACATATTGCTTTTATTGTAATGGATGAATTAGGGTCATAAATAATAAAGGATATAAATAAATAATAAAAGATCAATGTTGTACCTGTTTTTTTTTTTTTTAAGCGTTTAGTAAGTCACACAATGATAAATATGTTAGTATGTCTCAGATTTGGGATGTCTGTGTGTGTTACATAGATTTTGGTTTGAGTAAAGAGTCCATTGACCATGAGAACAAGGCATATTCGTTCTGTGGTACGGTGGAATATATGGCTCCAGAAGTTGTTAACCGCAGAGGCCACACTCAGAGTGCTGATTGGTGGTCTTATGGTGTGTTAATGGTGAGAGGGTTTTGTCATCAGATGTACCACAGTCAAAAATAATATTTGAGTCACTGTGCACTAATTATAATGCATTTCTATTACCTCAGTTTGAAATGCTGACTGGAGCACTTCCATTCCAAGGGAAAGACCGAAAGGAGACCATGACGATGATCTTAAAGTGAGTCTTATTTCCTCAACACTGATTTTCATTATGGAGACTTTGTACTGACGTTGGTTTTTGTGTCTCCAGGGCAAAGCTGGGCATGCCTCAGTTCCTCAGCCCTGAAGCCCAGTCTCTGCTCCGCAATCTGTTCAAGAGGAATCCTGGCAATCGCTTGGGTGAGACGGCTCATTATTTAATTAGCTTCAAAGAGAAGTTTGTTTGTGCTGAGGAAATTTGGTAAATGTCAGTCTGTTCATTGAATGTTGTGGGATGGAATTTTCAGGAGCTGGACCCGATGGAGTAGAAGGAATCAAAAGACATTCTTTCTTTACCAGAATTGACTGGAATGTACGTTTTTTTTTTTCTTCTTCTTCTTCTTAGGATAATAATACATGAATCACAGGTTGAAGCTAAAAGTTCACTGTTTATCTGTCAGCCATATGCGTGTGACAGTTGTAATTGCTAGTATAACAAACCCTGCATGTTGTCTTTTAGAATCATCGTTGGCCAGTAGAAAAAAAAAAAGCACATATATTTTATTATAAATGAAGATGCATTTATACTAGGGCTGCATGAGAAATGTAAAATAAGGTAGGTAAAAATAAATACAACTGATGGGAGTGGAGAAAGGCAAGGATAATGACAAAGTTAGAATATTAGCTGAGGTTTTCAGTCCTTAATGGGGCTTTAAAGTCCAAATGTTTGCACCTTGACATAGTTTTTTTATAGCCTAAATTGCAATTAATTAGAGCAGGAAATATCTATTACATGTTTATTTTAGTATAATCATTACAGAAATATATGATTTTTTTAAAATTACTGATAAATATAAAATATCTGAATATTCAACAAGAATATCACACATCAGATAATTTTGTTAGTATCATATAGGATTTTTAGAAGTTAATTGTATTTTATTATTATTATTATTATTATTATTATTATTATTATTATTATTATTATTATTATTATTATTATTATATCTTTATTATTAAATCGAATTGGTTAGAATTTCATACATGCATTAAAACTATATACTGGTATTAACCAGACTTGTAATATCAACGTATAGCTAGTTGGAATGCATTTATTATTTTAAAAATCAATATATTTTAATTAGTATATTTCCATGTTTTATAGAAATTATTCAGAAAAGAAGTGCCTCCTCCCTTTAAGCCAGCCATCAAGAAGGCAGACGACACTTTCTACTTTGACTCTGAATTTACTGCCAAAACCCCACGAGGTAAGTCATGTGAACATTCCCCTTCCTAACAAGAGATGCATTTCCAGTCACAACAATGGAATTGTACTCCGTTCCTTAATTCTTCTTCCCAGATTCTCCTGGTGTCCCTCCAAGTGCCAATGCCCATCAGCTCTTCAGAGGATTTAGTTTTGTTGCTACAGGAATAGAAGAAGAGAGCCTGTCACCCATTCAGAGCAACATCAACATGAGCGGCATACTCCAGGTATACTTGCATTACTCGCACACTTTTCTTCTTACAGTATTACAACCTCAGAACCGAAGGGAATTAAGCGTGTATTTGTCTGTTGTAGCAGCCCCACCGAAGCACGCTTCAGTTCACAGATGCATATGAAGTTAAAGAAGACATCGGCGTGGGCTCCTATTCTGTCTGCAAGCGCTGTGTGCAAAAGAGCACAGGAATGGACTATGCTGTTAAGGTAAAGGAATTAAAGGGATAGTTTACCCAAAAATGAAAATTACCTCCTAATTTATTCTTCCTTTAAACCCAAAACATTGAGCTTCTTTATTCTGTTGAACACAAAAAAATATATTTTGACGAATGCTGGTTTCTGGTACCCATCAACTTTCATAGCAGGGAAAAAAATGGCAATGGAGGTCAATTGGAACCAACATTTTTCAAAATATCTTTTTTTGTGTCCAATAGAATAAAAACACTCAAGCGGGTTTGGAACAGGTGAATGTTGAATGAATTATCACAAAATTTTAATGTGTGTGCAAGCCATCCAATTAATAGCCTCTTTAGAGAGGAAAGGTTCTCATTCTTTTGATGGTTTTGGTTTATTTCTGTATTTGGGGTGTATCCGCTTAGCCATCTACGGAGAAACTGGCACCCATGCAACATAGTGGCGATGTCTGTCTTTCTCTCTCTCTCTCTCACACACACACAGACACACACACGCACCACCACCAGCACGACTCGGCATAGCTGTCTAACCATGAATTGAGGGCGTGAATGGTTGTAATCGTGCCACTCTGTACCAGGCTCATGTGGATCTAAAACTGGAACCATACCTGTCTGTACTTAACCATTCAGTCCAATAGTTGAAATGTGTTTCTTACAGAGATGTGTATTAATAGTTCTGAATGGTTTGTCAGTTGCAGAACAGACTTGCTTAATTTAATATCGATCAGTTTTTGATACGTTTAAATGTTTGGACAAGATGCTTTGTCCAAGAAGATACTTTTGTTTTGAGAATAGATGTGCTGCTTGATTTTTGTGTAGAAACTGTGATTGTGCCCTTGAAATCTTTTTTTTTTTTCTCTTGAAGTTCCATTTTTTAATTGAAATTTTTCTGGTTTTTTTTTTTTTGTATTTCTTCTCTTCAGTTTTTTTTTTCCGGGATTCTTTCTCCCTTTTAATTGTTAGATTAAATATTCATAATCACTTAGAATGCCTAATTAATTGAAATACTGAGAGTAACCTAAAGCAAATGTTAAAGGGGTTATTAAATGTTTTTCTGTGCATTTAATTTTTGTAAATTTATTTTTTTTGTTTTACTTAATCTGTATTCTACAGTTTAATTTGAATAATCACATAAGAAATTCATAAAAAAACATATTGTGGCTATATTACTTTTTTCAGGAATTATCTTGAATATTTTAAGTTTATATTATATTTAAGTTTATAACTGTGTTTTTCATAGTTAATGCATTCATAATTATACAGTCTAAATTCTCTAGTCAATATTGAGCTAAAGTTAGATGGACTTTCTCCTTAAAAATATTATTTCACAAAAATATTCTTTGCAAATTCTAAATGTTAAAATCCTAATAGCAGGCAATGACTATCGAAGTTCAACATTCAGTCAAATAAATAGTGCTAATGTTGTTTTCAAGTCATACTTGCATGTGATTTCAGGCTGAATATATCGAGTACCATGGTAAACAATATAAAGGAGCATGTCACAATATAAAGGAGCATGTCACTGAACTAATACAAATATAAAACCAACTTTGCTTCGTCAAATTTCTCAATCAATTCATAGTCAATAGTCTCTTGTCTATGTTGTGATTTATGATTTTATTGTGCAAAATCAGACAAATTCATTGACATTTATATGTTATAAAGTAAATTTAATTTTCATGATCTCTGTGTTTTTAATTTCCTGGTGCCTATGTGATATTCATTTTTCTTAGAAAAAATAAATGCAGTACTTTTCCCAAATAAACCGTTAAAATTTGTATATATTTATAAGAATTGTATTACTGTCTTTCGAGAGGTCTCAATAGTTCTGATTGGATTGCAGATCATCAAAAAGGAGAAGAGGGATCCAACAGAGGAGGTTGAGATTTTACTGCGCTACGGACAACATCCCAACATCATCACCCTGAAGGACGTGAGTGACATTTATTCTGTAGAAGACCATAACTGGACCGTCTCAGATGTTGTTTGCTTCTATTCTGAGTCTGTATGGAATTATTAGGTGTTTGATGATGGACGATCGGTGTACCTGGTCACAGAGTTGATGAAAGGTGGAGAACTACTGGATAAAATCCTCAGACAAAAGTTTTTCTCTGAGAGAGAAGCCAGTGCTGTCCTCTACACCATTACAAAGACTGTTGAATATCTGCATGCCCAAGGGGTAAGAGCACTTAACATGGACTAAAATCACTGACACCTTGTGTATAGTTGTTAACATTTATCTCTGACTAAATTGAAAAAGCTTTTTATGACCTTTTGTTAATATTGTTGCTATCTGAATCTTTTTCTATACTGCTTGTTAATCAAGAAACTGCTATGTTTAGTAAATTATTCATTGAATATGTATTACTAATGTTTTCATGAATATAACCAATGCTGCAGATATGGCATTAAAGCATAAATGAATGAATAAATAAGATATTATTATTGATTGATTCTAATCAATTATACTGTTTGGCTTCAGGTGGTACACCGAGACCTAAAGCCCAGTAATATACTGTATGTGGATGAATCTGGAAACCCAGAATCAATCAGGATCTGTGATTTTGGTTTTGCTAAACAACTCCGAGCAGAAAATGGACTGCTGATGACACCATGCTACACTGCTAACTTTGTTGCTCCGGAGGTACCTGAGATTATGTGGCTCTATAGATCTGTCTATTGTAGTTTATTATACACAGTGATTTTTCTATACCGTTATGACTTGCGTTTGTGTTACCTGCTCAGGTCCTGAAAAAGCAAGGCTATGATGCAGCTTGTGATATCTGGAGTCTGGGAGTTCTTCTTTATACCATGCTCACCGGGTACGGTAACTCTCTGTACAAATCAAGTCAGACTTTGTCTATATTTTAGCTTTCTAATAGTTTACAAATTCATCTTTAAAAAAAAAAAACTGACTGTGCTCATCTGAGATGGATTTGTTTGATCAAAAAACTGTCAAATATTACAATAGAAAATCATATAATTGTTTTTAAAGTCATATTTTACAATAACACACTGTACAGGTCAATGTATACTTTCTGCCTGGATTTTTTTGATATATATTCTTGGTGCATATCATCTGTTTAAAAACTCCCCATACTTGTTTCTTTAGGTTCACTCCATTTGCAAATGGTCCTGAAGATACACCGGAAGAGATTCTGGCTCGCATTGGCAGTGGCAAATTCTCCTTGACTGGTGGATACTGGAATTCTGTATCACATGATGCAAAGGTTGTGGGCTCTCTTTTTGTTTTGTACATATTTTATAGCACAATGAATTTAATGAATCACTTTGTTCCTGTTTTCTTCGTTGCTGTGGATGAATGCTGAATGTCTGATGAATGCACATGCTCTGTTTAATCGAGCTTCTTTAAACTGACAGGACCTCGTATCAAAGATGCTGCACGTCGACCCTCATAAGAGATTAACTGCTGCTCAAGTACTTCGCCATCCGTGGATAATCAATAAGGACCAGTTACCCAAATACCAACTCAACCGGCAGGACGCTCCTCACCTAGTGAAGGTTTGCTTTGCTATGAAGGTCTCCGATGTAAAACTGATGATATTGGAAATGGTTGACTTATTTTATTATCTTCTATGTCCACCCAACAGCCCTAATATGTCCTTATCTTAGCATTATACTGTTTGTTCACTCTTTCACTCTTTCATCATTTACTCATGCTTTGTCATTGCAGAAGACTTGTATTCATTTCAGGAACACAAATGTGAGCTTATTTTGCATGGCATCGTGTGAGTTAGAATGATCGATTTTATGGAAAAAAGCATTCAAATATTTAGTAAAGATCTAGTTCAGTGAAGTTATTGTAAATTTCCTTCTGTAAATATATCATAACTTAATTGTAGTGGTAACACTTCACAGTAAGGTTGTATTTGTTAAATTATTTACTAACAAGAACAAACAATAAACTAGTTAATGAAGTAGTCCATTGTTAGTTGTTAACGGCACATTAAGCATGAAATAGGTTTTTAATAGTGCATGAGTAAATGTTAAACTATGATTAATAAATGCTGTACAAGTATTGTTCATAATTTATGTTAGTCAATACATTAATGAAATCCTATTGCAATCACCTTACTCTGTGTACGAGCAGGCGAAGCCATTTGAATCTTTTTGGCTCGAGACTTCCGATCTTATTCACTTCCATTCATTTTTAGATGTAAAAACAGCTTGTTCTGCTTCATGTTGCAAACTGATATTTCTTTATTATATTATTCTAATTTGTCTGTATAGTCATAGACACTACTTGAGCAAGTAGTTTGACCATTTTCTGCCGTTTATTATTCCTAGTCATTTCTCCCATAGGCGACTGAATCAGAAGTTCTGAAACAATTGCGAAAGCGAGCGCATTTCCGCATTGAAAAATTAAGGTCAATAGCGTGACTTTTAGTAATATGCTCATTCATTCATTTTCTTTTCGGCTTAGTCCCTTTTATTAATCTGGGGGTCGCCACAGCGGAATGAACCGCCAACTTATCCAGCATTTGTTTTACGCAGCGGATGACCTTCCAGCTGCAACCCATCTCTGGGAAACACATCCATACATTCTCATTCACACACATACACTATGGACAATTTAGCTTACCCAATTCACCTGTACCGCATGTCTTTGGACTGTGGGGGAAACCGGAGCACCCGGAGGAAACCCACGCAACCACGGGGAGAACATGCAAACTCCACACAGAAATGCCAAATCCCCAGCCGGGGATCGAACCAGCGACCTTCTTGCTGTGAGGCGAACGTGCTACTCACTATGCCACCACGGCGCCTTAGTAATATGCTATGCTAAACAATTCATTTAGACCACTTTAATGGGGATTGTCTCAGTATTTTGATCAATTTATTTATTTATTTAAACCATCAGATTCCAGATATTCAAATAAATTCCATCTCAGCCAAATATTGTCCCGACATCAGCAGAAATCTTTTTTATTCATGTTTCATAGAATGTATAAATCTCAATTATACCAATAACACATTTATTTTAGGCATTTATACATCTATAAACATTGATCAGTGAATAAGAGAAGCTCAACTAAATCTGTTCATCTTATAAAGTGATCATATCATGTCCAGAAGACATTGCTATATACATGTAGATTTAGGTTTTTAACTCTCTATGTACAATTTAAAGCATCAGTGTTGGCTGAACAGACATGCAGAAAGCTTGGATTTTATTCAAAGTATATGGTGCCAAAATGAATGAATTAAAAATGCATTTGAAATCACAAGGTTGATTTAATTATGACAGAACGACCATTTTGGGGTGAACTAACCCTTCAGTGCTTATTTTTGAGTCTTAATTTGTATAATGTTTTCTGTATCTTCATCTTCATCTCAGGGAGCGATGGCAGCCACTTATTCAGCCCTGAACCGAAATGTTTCTCCTGTCTTGGATCCGGTGGGCTGTTCCACACTGGCTCAGCGCCGTGGTCTCAAAAAGCTGACCTCTACCGCACTGTGACCATTCAGACCTGAGCCACAAACTACAAATGGCACATACGATTGAGAGATTCATAGCGATTCTACCATCATCACCAAACTGCAGTCCAGACCAAACAACAAAAAAAAACAAATAACTTTTTTCAGTACTCGTCATTCATGACCATGTAGAATATTATACAACGCTCTTAGGTGGATATCAAATTCATGTACAATTGTTTTATGAAAATACTCTTCATATGGAGTTATGTAAAAGTATTTCTGTTCAGTCCGTGTGGAGATGATCATGTATTGATGGACTTTAGGAGACTGTGAAGTAGTATTGCGGTGGTGATGTCATGTACAATGGCCGATAGCAACTGCCACTAACTTTAAAACAGACCTCGCGTGCTGAAATTCCTCTCTCAAGCTTTTCTAGTATGGGGAAAGCGCTGTGAGCGAGTTCTGTGTGACTTCAGATGGTGTTTGAACAGTGTTGAAACCGTTTGTGTGAAATCAAAGAGAACTATGCAAGTAAACGTTGTATGTCCATAGAGTTGTAGTGTGAATGTCACAAACCAAGTATTCTCTGCTAATATAGTGTTTTAATTGAGCAAAGTGCTCCAAAAAAAGAAAAGAAAACCTGTCATGAACGTGTTTTAAAAGCATTTGATTTGCAAAAAAAGACAATCAATAGTGACCTCATTCTTCAATCTTCTTCCTACTGCTTCTCAGAGCTCACGCAAGACCACTTTAATGCTGTGTCTTTCTTAATGGGTATGGTAGAGTTTTATGGGATGGCTTTATAAGATGCAGTTTTTTATACTGGGAATGACCAATATACTGCTGTCTTGCTCTTAAGTGATTAAAACACTCCTATTTTTTGTATTATTTTTTTGTGTATGTGTGTGTTAAAGGGAATTATGCAGGCTGTATTAAGCATCTTTTTTCCAATCATGATTTTAAAGACTATTAAGAATGTATTATTTTTTTTATACCTGACCATGAACTGTTTTCTGTGTATGTGAGGCCACGTGTTTGAGGAGACTCGGGTCACACTCTTGTCCTGGAATACATTGATTAGTCCAACTGTTTTTATAAATTATTGCTGCTGTATGTTATTAATCACAGTGCAGAAATGCCCTAGTGATCTCTCCCGGCCTCTATTGTATAACACTGGCCATATATATTTTTTCCAGCACATCTGTGCTTTGGACAGCAGGTTTTTATTCATGCATTAAAACAAATCTTGCATTACACTTTGACGATTTTCATTGAATGACTAGGCGCTGAAACAAAATCAATAAAATGCGTCTTGTGTTATATTAAATAAAGTTTTTTTTCTGGGAAGTTAATCGTTTTGAGCATGCGCGGATTATTGGCGGAAGTGCTCAGAACAGAGAAGTTATTTGACAGCGTCCTATTTGAAAGTTATATTTCTCAATTCAGCGACTCAGCTTTAGAACATTAGTGAGCAGAAACTGCAGTGATTGTAATCCGAACATGCCAAAGAATAAAGGTAAGCTAAACGCACACCGATTTATTATAGTTTGAGTCGCTGTTATTGGAGCTGGAGTTAGCTTAGCTCTTCTCCGGCGGCAGCGTGACCAGCGCGGGTCCGACTCTCCTCACACGCTGAGCTGAAGCTACTGCATGTCTGAGTGAAGTGAAGCAACTAACTTAGTTGAGCGTCAGTGTTTTTACAGTAATAAGAGTTCAACCACGCAGTTTACTGTCTCTTCGCTTTGTTGCTCCTTGTGTTTGCTTCAGACAAGTGAATAATGGAGTAAACCAGCCAGCCCTTCTGCACGACAGATGAGTTCACGGGATAACGTTATTTACTATCATAAAGTTATTTGCTAAAATGGTTTTTCTATTGAAAAGGAGTTTTTATACAGTATTTTTGAGTTATAAATTGATTCTGTGATTTATTCGAACAACACGTTATAATTACTTGTTGTCACTCGCATTACCCCATGTTTTATTAATTTTTGATTATTAAATATTGTGATCTTTTATTATTTTTGTTTTATAAACTGTTTTGTGTTGTCAGTATGTTAAAAAAGCTTTTTAAAATGCCTTTTAAAAACGCAGTATTGTGCAAATACAAGTGTGATTTTAAAATGTACTTTGTATATGCTTAAATATAAACTCATTTTAAAAAATAAAGTGGCATTATTTGTTTCTTATGTAATGTTGTAATGTAATTTAACCGAAATGAGCAAATACGTTTTATGTTTCATTTACTGTTAAGAGGAAAGAAATATTCTGAACAACTAGTTCATATGGTACAAAAGGAAAAAGTAGAGCTCAGTGTATTGTTAATATTAAGGAACTGGATTTGTTACCATTTTACTAGTATTTTAATTATATATTACTTATTACATATGTTGTGTGTCAGAATTACAGCAAATGTGTTTGAGATTTATACTACAGATAATGTTTTTCGAGTGATTTTATTGAAGGATATTAACAAGGACGAAAAGCGTTTTGATATGCAGTAGGACAACACTAATATTTTTGTTATGAAGATTGAACTATTAAATATTTCAGAACCTCTGTTTGTTTTCTTCAGGTAAAGGAGGTAAGAATCGGCGACGTGGTAAGAACGAGAACGAGTCAGAAAAGAGAGAGCTGGTTTTCAAGGAGGATGGCCAGGGTAAGTACATATCATGTGGCATAACATTAAACGCACTAATGTGTATATATGCACAAAAACAATTCTGCATAACTTCTATGCTGCTTTACACCTTTTGGGGTGTTACTTAAGTGTTTACATGATAGCTATTTCATTGCGTTTTTTTTCCAAGGATTATTTGATGATTTATTTAATCAGATATTCCTGAAAAAATTCTTTAAAACGGTTTATTACCATTGATAGCAACAAGGAATATTTTGTGAGCACTGATTCGTCACATTAGCAAGATTTCTGAAGAATCATGTGACAAATAAAATAGAAAAGAGCCACTTACACAGTACTATTATTTCACAATTATTGCTATTTTGTATAACACTTTTTTTGTGTCTTTTTTTTGTTTTTCAAAAATACATTGTAAATCATCACCACAGATATTTGAATGCTTGTCTGATCACATTTGAGAAACTCAGTTCAGATGTGTTTCAGTTATCCAACAACCCTCCATGTCTTGTGCTAGAATATGCTCAGGTGATTAAGATGCTGGGAAATGGACGGCTCGAGGCCATGTGCTTTGATGGGGTCAAACGGCTCTGCCACATCCGAGGGAAGCTCCGGAAAAAGGTTTGAAGAAGTTCATGATGACCATGCTATGGACATGAAAGACTATTTTATTGTATTGAGTATTTGTATTGAGATGTTGTCGTGTGTCAATAGAAAAAGTCAAAAAAAGTTTGGCTCGATCGAGCGGCTGCTTTTAAGATTTTCCTAGATGTGCACACAGCCGCATGCTAATATTCTTTCCATATCTTCTGTCAGTTCTTCAGACTTTAGACTTTGATAATATTTTAGACAGAAAGAAAACAAATAGATGGTCAATGAATATTTATGTATTTATTTATTTACTAGGTTTTGCAGAGGGGGTCAAAAATGACAATTATCATCATGTTTTATAATTGTCCCAGGTATTAAACAAATTGTTGTATCTCATTTAGGTCTGGATCAACACTTCTGATATAATCCTTGTTGGTCTTAGAGATTACCAGGTAGGTTTTTATTTGAAATTTTAGAAAGTTTTAATAAATAGATTTTTTAGAATGATTTCCATCTTTGTTTGTTTTCAAATATTTAATTGGTATTTGCAGGACGTCAAAGCAGATGTCATTTTAAAGTACAACGCAGACGAAGCCCGCAGTCTTAAAGCCTACGGAGAGCTTCCAGAACACGGTGAGTCTCAGACTGGCTTTCCTCATGTTTTGTTTTTTCATTAATGAGAATACCATTGTACCAAAACACTCACAATAGTAAGTGTCAGCATTAGCGTAGCACACACACACACACACACACACATTTTCTGTTCTCTAGGATGACAGTGTAGGTACAAGGCTCGTAACTGACTTCTTTGTGTATTTCCTGCAGCTAAAATCAATGAAACAGACACATTTGGACCTGGAGATGACGATGAGATCCTGTTTGATGATATTGGAGAAAACGATGACGACATTGATGACGTAAGTTCAGGATTGCTTTTATCATGACAGATGCTGCATTAAATATTGTTAATGTTAAGTTGCCTTGACAATTATCCAACTTTGTGTTTCTGTTTTGTAGAATGCATATAATGTAATCTAGATTCATGCTTTTTAATATTTCTTTATTTGAAAACACATTATACTCTTGTGACAGTAACAATCTTTATTATGTTTCAAATACCTGTTTCTATCAAATGCTGTTCAACGAGTCCTGAAATGCAAATCATGTTTTCCACAAAATTTATCTTGTGGCATTGAAAAACTGGACAAATGTATCCTAAAAATATTCAAATAATATAAATAATAGTATTCATTTTACAATATTACAGTTATTGTTTTAATAGAATAAGTTTTTTGTTGGTTCACCAAAACACGCATGCAAATAAATAAATTAATATAATACAAAATTTAAATCAATAAAAACCTAAAACTTTCAAACTGTCTTGTAGATGCAAATATTATGTTTTGTCTTGGATCTATTAAGCATAAAGCTGTAATTAAACTGTGTCTGACTGCTGTAGAGGTTCCCTTTGGGCTGTTTATCCGCACTTAACTGTGTAGCAGATCTCTCTCAAGCATTGCGGAAACAACATGCTAGTGTTTAAGTAAACCTATACTTGATGTGTTTGTTTCTGCCCTCTCTTACAGATCTAACTCAGGACAGCTGGTGGGTTATATTGTTTACACTGAGAGGAAAAACACATCCTTGTTTGGGGAAAAAATACTGCAACTCGGGCATAACTGATGCCTCATATCCTACTGCAGGCTCCTTTAGAGAAACACTCCTATTGCTTTTCATTTGTTCCCTGCATAATCTGACTGCATTCAGACGAACACATAAATCTCCCATTTAAACACAACACACACACAAAATAGACTGCATATTTTTTTGTCAAATATATTTTTAAGGTATTTATATTATATCCCACTGTATGCGGAGGGATTTAAAATACGGAAATCCAGAATTTACAGAAAAGTCAAACCTTTTATGAGTTTGGGCTGAATTTTATTTCTTGTATATTTGCTTATTTTCTTTATTATATTTTAATTAGTTAATGGTCTTCCTCATGGGGTATACAATAATTTCTGATGCGAATGAAATAAAAAGATATATATTTCTATGTTTTGGTGTTTGTTCTTGTATGCAGATTTAGCAGTAACATAATTTGTCCACTAGTAGGCAGAAAGCAAGTTCAATTTCTATGTCGCCCGCTTCAACACGTAGATCTGTCTGTCCGTCATGTGTATGGATTTATTAAACATACTGTTAGTCCTGAAAAATGGGGGTTATATTAGGTTCACAAACTCGTTGTAAATTTTTTTTTTAGACCTGTTTCTGCTGCTGTACTCCCTCTCTGCGCTTTGTTAGAGGATCTTTCGACCCATTTGATTTGGACTGATTACTGTCCTCAGTCCTGCTGGCCCTCTGGCTCTATCGGACTGCCACGTTTCATCCAGATCACATGGACTGTTCGTCTGTCTCCACAGAACTGGCTTTGTGCACTGGGAGAGCGAGCATTAACATCAGACTTCACTCCTAGATTTACTGTAGGCTGACTCTGTCTGTGATTCAGTGTTTGGCTCATCCGTTAACACTTTCTTTGGACTTTTTTTTGTGCATTTTCAAACCTTTTTATTTATTTTTTTTACCCCTTAAATAAGTTTAAAGTTCGAACACAAATTTATGTCGTGTTTCTTAGGCAGCAGAAGTCGAAGTATGTTTACATATTCTTGCGGAATAGGCAAAAAATAGTTTTGTAATTTAAAAAAAGGGGTAAAATAAAAGGACACGTTACTCTAATCTAGAATAATGTACAGTGCTCAGCATAAATGAGAACACCCCTCTGTGATAATGAATATTTTCATCCATTTCGCAGTGAGACATTTATTGGTGCGTTTAAACAAAGCAGTTTTATTAAACCATTATATACAGAAATAAAAGTAAGAATTGTCACCTGACATCTTATGAAATGGAAAGATAAATAAAAAAATAAAAATGAGTTTTCAAAAAAATTTAAACTACAACCTTTCTACAAAAC
>CAIGQQ010033337.1:226749-243594 GCA_903798035.1 Danio albolineatus
TTTTTTTTTTTTTTTTGTGTTACATTTATTATTTATTAAATTTGTATTCAATTCAACATTTTAATTAGGGTGTCTATCTATTATGTTTGGACTGTTAGTTTGAGGTTTTTTTTTCCCTTCAGATTTGTTATTCAAAAATAAATAGCTACATAAAACTCGGTCAAGGTGTAGTTAAATCTACACTAAGAAAAATTAACAAAAAAATCTACACAAACATTTCTTAAAAAACATATTTAAGGATGTATTGGGCTGTGTAAATATATGTGTAAATATATTAAAGACTACACAGATAAAGACAGTTTTCAGTGCAACTTAAAAACGGACAAACAAAACACACATTTTGAACTTTTTTCAAGAACTAAGAATTGCATATTTACACCAATTATGGATATAAAATTTACATAACTTAATAATGTAATACTCTTTCCTTTTATTTAGGGAGATATTAAATCAAATAAAACACAAGTTTTAAACACAATAAAAATTGGGATGAATGTTATCAACCACAAACCTACTCAATTCTTAATTTAAACGAAGTGAGCGCTGTCCAAATAAATCAAACACAGTTCCAGTTCCCATTTTGCAACAACAAAAAAAAAAAAAAACACCTTTAATCATCAGTATGTTTTTATTTAACAAGAGAATGATTAACTCTGTAGAATACATGTAAAGATTTTAAAGGTCACTTCCCTCGCTTTGTTCACCGATAGGCATTTTCATAGCAAGGTCCAAATTAAATATTACATCATAAATATTGTCTTAACTATTATATTCAACCAAATTACGCAATTTAAATTAGAGGTGCCTCTTCGGAGTAAAGATTAATATTTTATAACATTTATTTAGCAAGTTTTCCGATGTCAGTATCACAGAGATTAAATGTTGAGCTAGCCTAATGTTTTGGCATTATCTCTAAACAATGCCATCGAGGGAACTGCATCCACCACAAGCGATACAAGAGTATTTCGGCGTCAGAGGGATATGTCATGATGAACAGCTCGAAACGGAGAATTCTCTGCTGTGGGTGACGTCACTCCGTGTTTCAGCACCACTGCGCTGTCCAGCCTCTCACACCAGCCTCTCCACAGCCACTACTGCATTTAGCACATTCTCTGTTCCGGACGCCCGGTAAAGAACACCCTTTATCCACCCGGCTGAGACTAACTTGACGTTACTTTTCTCTCGTAATCGATTCATCCCCGCAAACCTAACAATCTGCGATAGCGGCAGAGAGCGCGTTGTGCTGAGGCTGTGGAAAGCGGATCGGGTCCAAGCAGCGCCAGTGCAGGAGGAGCTGGCTATGCTGTTTCTCTTGGCTTGAATTTTTTGGGGGGTAGCGGATTCGCTGCGGCTCTCTCTGTGACATTGCGGTTGGAAGAGCCGGAGGTTTCGGTTCGAAGATGGCGGAGAACCCCGTTAACACCGCAACGACAGGTGAGCGCGAAGGTAACATTCCCTCAATTATTCAGTAAACGTACCTGCGATGCTTTGTTAGCATGAGTGTTGGGTGAGAGGAACAATGACTTGCCTACACGCTCGCGTGTTTACATGCTTACGATGCACGCTAGCTTAGAGTGGGACGATGGAGAACAATGATTGACGCTCCCAGAGGAGATGCTTTTTTGGGGAGCTTCACACTTAATCCCGCAGACACAGCAGTTCAGTCCGTGATTTATTGTGCGTTCGCATCGCAACGGGCCTGGCTGCATCTCAGTCGCCCTCTCATTTATTGCCTTTTACTTTTTCAAGTTGTGCTCGTCTGCTGCAACTGCGTGCTGCTTGTTTGTTTGTTTATCCCCGTCAGACGCAGAGAGCTCGTTATTTCTTGTTCTGCGTTGTATTTTCATGGAGGTTCTCGAAAGTTGACGGGTCGAACACCGCCCAACACTGTGAAGTCAAAACTCTGATGAGATTAGAGCCGTTAAGACTGAACCACGTCCATTTGCCAAATTAATTTAATGGGAAATCGATGGAGAGCTACATCCGGCTCAGGAGCTCCTTTGAGTTAGCGTGTTTGTGTGTGTGTGATATATATAAGCAGCATCCGCAGAACTGTCTCTGTCCTGCTGCCTCTTATAGGCTACCATTGTGTTTGAACCAAACCTAAATACTGCACTCAGTGACATTTTGAGGAACACTTGTGAATTGTTTTGTAGTGGAATAAGTGTATAGAAAAAAAACATGCTTCTACTTTATTACATATCTTATTAATATCCATGTAGGTTCGGAAAGATCATTCAGATTGTGATTAGCTGCTGTTAAGTATATCTCATTGACAAGATTTTGTCACATCAGTACCTACATGTTTAATGGATTTTGCTTTTTTTTGTGTAGCAAAGCTTTAGTTTATATTCTCTATTTCCTAAAGGAAAATAGATGTACATCCATTCAAAGGTTAACAATAACTGAGAGGCAGGTTTGCAGTTGGTAATCGATTGTATCCTTTTGCCGAATTAATCATTTTGCAGTAGTTAAGTTTTATTGAAACAATTGTTTAATAGCAGATTTCTTTTTTAATAATTATTTTTAAGGGTTTTTCACCTTTATTTGGATAGGATAATGGAGACAGAAATGTTTTGGTATTATTAGGGGTATTTCAACTTTAATTTGGATAGGATAGTGGAAATTACAGACAGGAAAGAGCAGAGAGAGCAGAAGGGTCAGCAAAGGACCTTGAGTCAGAAATCCAACTCAGGCTATCATGATCTCATGGTGCTTAACCACTATAGGTTATTGCCGCCAACTTAATAGCATATTTCTAATTGAATAGAATATTATTAGACTATTTCTATAAAGGAGTAATAATATACAATTCAATAAAAATGCTGGCATTTAGAGCCCATAAAAAAGACAATCAATCACAATAACAAATGTATTCATTTGATGTTTTTGAAAATCAGGGTTACTACATTGGTTGAGTAAAATAATAACGATAAAAAATGCAAACATGTCGACTTTTTGTTATTTTTTGAATAAATAGCGATTGACAGTGCTTAAAAGGATTGTAAATGTTTCCTTTATCAAAGGTTTAGCGTACAGTTTTGTACTTTGCTTTAGCGTAAAGTAATTATGATTCTCTTTGTTGGTTGGTTTGGTTCATAGCTTAAACATTTTAACAACGACCTGTTTTAAATACTTATGGGAAAAAGTAATGGAATACTTCCTGTGCTGCTGAAAAAGGTGACAAGCACAAATTGCAGTCTGTTCACCCATAGATGATATTTTATCATAGCTATGGATGGATTATCCACTGGGTCAGAGCACTAGGTTATTGAGACTTGACTTGGCACCCAAAAATAAGGCAATGCAAATGTACACTGATTAAACTGGTTTGAAATTGAACATTTATTAGCTTGAGTTTAATCAGACATGTGACTATTTAAAAACAGAAGGAGTATGGTAAGCTCTATGGAATACAGCTTATTTGTAATATATATATTTTTAATTGTATTGCTGATTTATTATTCGCTGAGCTGAAAAACGGTAGAGACAGAGGAGTAGAGAGCAAAAGGAAAGAGAGCAGACAAAGGACACCATCATGAGTGAGCAGTTTATTTAAAGGACAAGTCATAGAGAGGAAGGAAATAGGTCGGAAACTGAACGTAGCTAAACTAAAAACAATATCTGACACAGGGCATTTTTTAGTGCTTTGTCAGTTAGAAAATAAATGTGACAATTTAAGAGGCCTCGTGGTATTGAATAGTTTATTGTCAGCAGCTACTGTACCCTTCCAGTCACGAAATGCAATTTTGCTCTGTACTAAACTGTCTGATATATTGATCACGAGTGGATTGTTTATTTCAGAGAGTGTTTATGTGTTTGAGTGGGTGAAAATCCCTGTGGATAATTGATATAATGTCTGACCGTATTACGCGTATGCGTCTGTGAAATATATTTTTATGTGGTGTATAGGTGAAGCAAAAGAAATGAAAGGCCACATTATATATATATATATATATATATATATATATATATATATATGTATATAATCCATCTCACAATGAATCAACTGTCTGTTTTTGTCAGACTCAAACAATGAATTAAGGTTAAAAAAAATATTTTCTCTTTATATACTTTTATATGTGTGTTTCATACAATAACTCAGTTTAATAAGGCCAGCTATGTATGTCAAGGTCTTCTCAACATTGAAGCTTGCCATTTGAACCAATTCTTTTTCACAGCAGCCACTAACACAATGACATCACCTTTAACTCCTGAAAAGAGGCCTCAGACTAATGGTCACGCATCACCAACTTACCAGAAAAACAATCAAGGCAGCCCTTCGGTAAAACCAAGTAAGTAATATGAACGGTGAAGTGTGAGGTGGGAGATGTGTTTGAGAAAACAGTTTGGATATTTAATAATCAGTGTTTTTGTTTGGATTCAGTGCTGTTTGCATGGTGCAGAAATTATGCACTGCATCTTTATTTAACTAATTCTGTAATTATTGTTAAGCATTTCAGATATATGAATATTAGATTTTACATTTATGCATTTGGTGGATCCAAGGTGGTTTTGTCGTACAATACATGACTAAAGTCTTGTCATTGATCCCAGTTGTAAGAGCAATAAATAATAACTTGACTTCTAGTTGATCATTTGGAAAAGTGGCAGAAGGTAGATTTTTCTGATGAATTATCTGTTGAACTGCATCCCAATCATCACAAATACAACAGAAGACCTAATGGAACTCGCATGGACCCAAGATTCAGAAGGGAAAATCATGGTTTGGGGTTACATTCAGTATGGGGGTGCGTGAGAGACCTGCAGAGTGGATGGCAACATCAACAGCCTGAGGTATCAAGACATGATAAATTAAATTAAATTAAATTAAATTATATTTTAAATGACATTTAATTACGCCCATTAAATTACAAAACACAGGAGAGGGCAAATTCTCCAGAGATGAACATTATTGAGCATGTCTGGGGTAAGATGGAGGAGGAGGCATTGAAGATGAAGATTCTTTATGAACTCTGGGAGTCCTGCAAGAAGCTTTCTTTGTCATTTCAGATGACTGTATTAATAATAACGAGTCATTGCAGTGGTGTATGGATGCAGTCCTCCAAGCTCATGGGAGTCATACACAATAATAATAATTTTTCCACTGCACCATGACTTTAAATTCTATACTGTACATTATTTCTGTTAAGTGACAAGACTTTTGTCTCAGCAATGTCAGACCTTACTGTCATAATTACATAATTAAAAATCAAGGCATGATCATATTGTATTTTGCTAAAATAAGCATAATCTAGAGGCCTTTGCCTTTCAAATAAGCCACTTCTGATGCCAAATGATCAACTAGACGTCAAGTTATCATTTGTTGTTCCTAAAACTTAGGATAGGCAACAAGACTTTTGTCAGGTAGTGTTATTAATGTACACTGCACAAAATGCTGGGTTCTACACAATTATTTCATGTTTTCTCAACACAAATCAGTTAAGTTAACTTCATCGTTTTTACAAATTTAAGTGGATTGAACATAAAACAATAAAGTTGTCCCCAAAAAAACATAAGAATTGTGTTGTTTCAACTCATTAATATACATATTTTGAACAAACAGCAAAAGTAATTTTTTAGAGTATACATGTTTGTTGATAAGTTCTTGAATTTCCAAAAAATCAAAACTAACGTTAGCATTGAAAGTACATTCATGAAAAACCCAGCTGCTTCATTTTTAGGGTCAGCAGTGTTGTCTATAATCTGAGAGTTTTGTGTACTAGAGTAACCTGATGTACTTGTTCTCTAACACGCAGTTCTTCAAGAATAATCCTTGATAACATTGCAATTTTTTTAAGGTTAATTTTGCAGTTTGTCAGATTATCAAGGTTAAAAGTGTACGAACAAAGAATTTTATGACGAGGACGTTAAAATAAACAAAACGTTCACCTTTCAAAATATGTCTGACCGCATCGCTGAATCTAAACAGGAAGCAGCCGAGCTATCTATATACAGTACATGTGTTATGACGGTTTGCAAACTGATGGAAATATTTTCTCAGTTTGTTAGTGTATTTCTATTTGCTTAACTTTCAGCATGTTTTAACTCTCTCAGCCACCATATAAACCCTGTTCTGGAATACACAATAACAGAAACAAGCAGCTTTTGAGTGGAAAGTTTGAGCAGAAATATGCTTAATGATGACAGAAAACACTTTAATTATAGTGACTGCTTGTTTATTCTTACCTTTATAGTCTGAAATGTTTATTCTGAAAAGGTTTTACATTAACAGGCTGTTCAGTCAGTGACACTGACATTGCAAATAAGCACATTAACCCAGGGTTTGAATTAATAATGAATTATTAAGCAATGTTGGCAACTGACCGACAGAATTTTCTTTATTCTAATTCTTCATCTTTGTTCTATTTAAAGCGGATGCCCTGACTCCACCCACTGTCACAGAAAAGAAAACTCAGACCAATGGACACGCATCACCGTCACGCCATCCAGCCAATAACAACGCACAAGCAGGTAAACAATGTAAGTCCCACTTTTTCTGATGGACGTCTTCCATCTCGTCTGATTATTTGTGTGAAAGCATAGGCAGCTGAATGTGTCTAAATAGATAAAGTTTCTGCTTTCTATTGTTTTAATGTTTCTGTGTCAAAGATTTGGAAGGATATTTGAAGACAGATGACAGGATGAGACTTGCCAAAGAGAGACGTGAGGAGAGGGAGAAAAGTTTGGGTAAGTGTTTGGGTTTCTCTTTGTGTGGGCGTAATAAAATCAAAATGACTCATAATGTGACACTAAAATTTTGGAATCAAATTTTGTATTTATCTATGCCTTTGGCCAATACTTTTATTCAGTTCAGCTTACATAGCATTACATAGCTAAACGCAGTACAATACAAGGGTATGGAGAGAACTTTTTACTTCATGCATAGTAGTGGCCAAAACTAAGATGTGAATGGGACATATTCTCGATTGATGACCTTACAAGTTCTTCAAGTGTCTATCTGGCACAAAAGGAAAAGTACAATTTACCAAGGAATATTTTTACTGTATAATTTACTCTGCAAAAAAGACATAGAAAAACAATGGTGCAAGTTCTAACTTCGCTACCTGCAGCTTTATGAATGTTGCCAGATTGGGCGGTTTTCTGCCCATTGGTCGGTTTTGAATTTGATTTTGCGGGTAAAAACTAGCATAAGGGGGTTGACAAAATATTTGACAACTTATTTAACAAAACATAACTGTGTGCTCCTACTCTATTCAGTTAGTAGTGACCAGTGGATAGTGCAAACGTGGGCCCACCCGCAAGAGGAGGTGAAGGAAAGTTATATCAATATCTGACTCCCCTATATCATGCAGCGGCTGCAGTAAAACTCACAGCAGTTTATCACAACATTAGCTATCATTTTTTTCCCCGCAATTGACAGCAAGAACAAGCATAGAAGCGCTCTCTGATTGACAAGCATCACCTAATTATGTTTAAAAAAAAATTATATGCCAAATGGGATAAATTTATACCCCATTTCGAATGTAAAACATTCTTTAACAGGTAGTGTAATTTACACAACATTAAGTGCAGTGTGTGGGTGAGAGGAGGGCAGTTTTGATATTATACGTTATGTTGTGGTTCTGTGACTGCTGGTGTTGGTTGCTGTATGGTTAAAATTATGAAAGTTAAAGTAGGTTAATTTCGTTAAAGTAGGTTAATTTTAAATCAATTAAAAATGAAATAAAATATTAATTTTGGGCGTTTTTTTTGTGCGTTTGGGCAGGTTTTAGACACTTTTTAGAGTGAAAAATGTCAGCTATATCTGGCAACACTGAGCTTAATTGATATGCAAATGCAATAGGATGGTCATTTTGTTCCTCAAAATATACTGTCAGGATTTTTTTTTTACTAAATTCAAATGGTTTCCAAGACAACATTTAACAGTTGCTAAATTAATGTCTAATAATGTCTAAAAAAATATTTAAAAATAAATAAATCACCAAACTAACACATATTACCTGCCACGAGTACAATTGCGTTCATCCATAATCATATGCATTGGAGAATTTTGCTTGCGCAATCCAAAATTAATAAAGTAATCATACTTTAGTGTCTGATAGCTCCTTCTCTTTCGCAATGTGAGTAAAGCTGAAACTGTTGAGTGCATGAAGTGTTCAACATTACACATTTCTTTTTTGTTTTTTGTTAAAAAACCCAGCAGGCACCTTGATGTTTGAAAACAATACAAAAGTATCAAAAACACAGCAAAAATGCAAACGGATTTAATGTCGATTGGCCACCTTAATGTCAAAATAACATCAAATTTTTGATGACGCAAATTTTGACATCAAGGTAGATTACATGCATTGTAGTGATACAAAATTCAGTGTAAATTTGGAATTGAAGCTTTCAGATGAATATGTTTTCTACATACTTATACTTTTTGTCTGGTTATTTTTGGTGGTCAAAAGGGCATCAATGGATGTCAAGGTTTGGCATCAAATTGATTGGCATTTTTGACATTTTCTGATGTCGTTTTGACATCAAGATGCATACCGGGAAGCTCATCATCCAGGTATTTAAATTGTATATATTATCAGTGTGAATGCAGTATTTACACTATTGGTGCAGAGTAGATTATAAGCACGCGATTTGGGATGCACTTACAGTATTGATGATGAATTTGATGGTGTTATTCCATAACAAGCCAAAGTGAAGTCAACAGTTTGTCTCACTCTCCATCAGCCGCACGGGAGCAAGCTATAAAGGAGAAGGAGAGACGGGCACAACTGCAGTATGAGAAGACTGTTGAAGAGCGATGGAAGCGGCTGGAGGAGCAAAGGCAGAAGGAGGAGCTTCGCAGAGCAGCCGTGGAGGAGAAGAGAAGACAGCAGCTGGAGGAGGAGAAGGTCAGAAATCTCAATCCCACATAGATTAGATCAGATTAGAACTTTATTGTGCAAAGTGTGAAGTACAATGAAGCGCAGCATCTAACCAGGAGTGCAAATAACGAGTCAATAAATAATATAAATGTGTAAAAATATATTCTGTCATATAATGCAAGGTAGAAAGGGGGTCAAGGGTTGGGCATGAGTAGGGGGGCATAAACACAATGCAACTATTGAGATTATAATGAGACATGGAGGAAGCAAAAACATAAAATTCATTATACTTAAAGTAAAAGGTGCATTATATCCCAATCCAAATTCATTCCCAATGGCTTGTCTCACTCAATAGACAAACTATTCAAGTCAGATCCCAATCTAAATCCAAATCTCATGCACAGTGTCCAAATAAAGAGTCAAAGAAATTCAAATGCTATCTTTCTTTTGATTAGTGATGATTGTACTGTTCTTCAGTTGACTGTTCAAATGCTGTTTTCTCAAATGGCTCTGATATGCCAGATGTCAGGACGCTATTAGATGTCTGTTCGGCCTTGCTATTAATTCCAAACATCCGTTGTGATTAATCTCTAGTAGCTCAAGCAGAATAAAGGCCTGTATTGTGAATAAATTTAGTCCTGTATTGTCAATAAATTCATATGGTGCAATGTGAAACCAACTGAATTTAACGAAAAAAAGATTTATGACTTTTTATGTTGTGTGAAATGACATGCACTGTATCTATGGTAATGAATTCCAGCCTGGCCATGTAATATCACCCACCCACAGGGCAGACACTATTCTTACACACTCATTTATCTGTTATGAGCCTGTGAGTGTTTACTGGGTGACGTCCGTCAGTAGCTTGTGATACTTCTCCAATCAGAGGGATTTTGGCCAGATCAGATCAGACTTTATTTTAATCCTTGTCTCTTGCTGAGCTGCGGATTCATTATTCTTGTCAAACGCGGCCTTCATCAGCTTTCACGGCTATGTTCATTTTGGAAAGGCTGATCCTTAAAAGGAGTTGGCGAAGAAAGAAAGAAACAAGGTGGCATGAGGAGGAGGTGATGATGGACTCAGCAAATGTTGCTGGAACATTTTTATAGATGCAAACACAAATTGAACCGTGAAGGAGATGGATCAATAGGGCTGTGCGATGTTGACAAAATAATTTATTCAAAATAGGGCGTCACGGTGGCGCAGTGGGTAGCACAGTCACCTCACAGCAAGAAGGTCACTGGTTCGATCCTCGGCTTGGTCAGTTGGCATTTTTGTGTGGTGTTTGCACGTTCTCCCCGTGTTCATGTGGGTTTCCTCCGGGTGCTCCAAAGACATGCGGTATAGGTAAATTGGGTAGGCTAAATTGTCCATAGTGTACAGTATGTGTGTGAATAGATGTTTCCCAGTGATATACATATATATGGGCAATTTTATATATGTCACATATATTAAAAACCTATATCAAAACCTATATTAAATCATATATGTTCTTAGTTATTGCCTTGATAATAGAAAATATGAGCTAGGTATCATGTACGACAGTTGCCAAAGTGAGATAAGAGCTATACAGGAGACATATCTTTTATGTACATATAGGACTTATATGTGGATATAAAAGAAGCAATACAGGAGACCTTTATGGCCTGTATATGCACATATATGCACCTCAGTTTTGCCTATTCATTCATTCATTTTCTTTTCGGCTTAGTCCCTTTATTAATCCGGGGTCGCCACAGCGGAATGAACCGCCAACTTATCCAGCATTTGTTTTACGCAGCGGATGCCCTTCCAGCCACAACCCATCTCTGGGAAACACATCCATACATTCTCATTCGCACACATACACTATGGACAATTTAGCTTACCCAATTCACCTGTACCGCATGTCTTTGGACTGTGGGGGAAACCGGAGCACCCGGAGGAAACCCACGCAACCACGGGGAGAACATGCAAACTCCACACAGAAATGCCAACTGGCCCAGCCGGGGATCGAACCAGCGACCTTCTTGCTGTGAGGCGAACGTGCTAACCACTCGGCCACCGTGGCGCCCAGTTTTGCCTATATGTGGCATATATATGCATATATGCAGCGTATCATATATGTGCATATATACTTCATATAAGTTTCATATAGGAGCATATATCGTCATACAGGTTCTTTCCCTGTGGGAACTGACGGTATGTTGCAGCAAGTCCCTGTTGAAATTAGTTTTTGTTAGTTAATTTGTGAGTTTTGTTAAATTGTTGATTCAAATGTTTAGTTGAAAATTGCTGATTCGTTTATAAATGAAGCAAGTGACTTAATAAATGGATCACTGAATCATTGGCTGCTCAAAATTAGATTCGTTCTGGAACAAGCTCCAAATGTTGCTTTGAAATGCACATAAATTTTGTCCTGCCTTTCTTTACAAATATTTTTGTTGGTGAAATGAAAAAACAAACATATTTTGACCAACAATTTGTATAAATATAAATTTAATATGAAATTACTATGGCATATTTTTAAAAAGAGAAGGCAAGAAGGTCGCTGGTTCGAGTCCCGGCTGGGCCAGTTGGCATTTCTGTGTGGAGTTTCCATGTTCTCCCCATGTTCGCGTGGGTTTCCTCTGAGTGCTCCAGTTTCCCCCACAGGTCCAAAGACATGCACAACAGCTGAATTGAATAAACTAAATTGGCCATAGTATACGTGTGTGCATGTGAGTGTGGATGGATGTTTCCCAATACTGGGTTGCAGCTGGAAGGGCATCCAATGTGTAAGACATACAGTATGTTGGATATGGTAGTTCATTCAGGGTGTTGACCCCTAATGAATAAAGGGACTAAGTCGAAGAAAAGTGAATGAATGAATAAATGAATATCTTTAAATAAAAAAAACATACAAAGATACATTTTACTTTCATAACTAAAACTATAGGGGCACTCCAGGTTATATCATGCTGTGATTTTAAGACATGTTTGTGTATATTTTTTTGCAAAATGAACGACATACTTGATTTTATCAGCTCACAAATTATTTAAACATTTACAAAGTTATTATTGATAATCAGTCTTGTACACCGCTATTGCTAAAACTTGCTATCTGTCAAAAAGAAAAGGAAAGAAATGCGTCATAGAAAGCCTTGAAAACAATGATGGAGATTTGAGATTGATGTTGTAGTACCTGAAGCTGTAATGTGAAATCACACTACAGTTCAGTGAATTAAGGTTGAGACATTGTTTATTAATGTTGAAAGAGTCCCTCGTGCTCACCCAGTATTTATTTTTTTGGCCAAAAAATTGTAAAAGCAGAATATATGTTAAATGTTATTACGATTAAAAGCCCAAGATTTATTTCAGCATCCATTACTGAAGCCTTCAGTGACACATAACCATTCAGAAATCACTCTAATATGCTGATGTGACATTTATTATTTTAACCATCAATGGTGTGCCACACTATATTTTTTTGGAAACCCATTTCTTGGGATTATTTGATAAATAGAAACATAAAAATAAATAGAAATCTTTTGTAACTTCTTAAGTGTATTTCCCATCCCTCTAGTATATCCCAGCTCTTAATTTATCTAAAAAAAATAAATAAATCATATTGGCTCCAAACTTTTGTACGATCATATTGAATTATGGGTAGTGTATTCTTTTAGCAATGCCTATATCTGCACGCAGAATGTTAGCACTGATGTCGCTGGTGTAAATATCCAGTGGTTAAGTGATGTCTGGTGTTTCCTGTGCTGGAACGGCACATGCAGGAGCGTCTGGAGGCTCTAATGAGGAGATCACTGGAGCGCAGCCTGCAGCTGGAGAACAGGAATAAACGCTGGGTTTGGGGTCCCAACGGCCCCACTCTAGGTGAGTTCAATGCACACAACACACTGGATGAAGAAAACTGAGACTAGGTGGAGGGCAGTCAGTAGTGATGGAGTGAGAATGGAAGGAAGGTAATGCTGTGTTTCACAAAATGGTGGACTTTAACAGTCTAAGATCCTTTGTGGAAAAGCATTTTTCTAAATAATGAATCTGAATTTATCCATATGTTTTCTTTCTGTTCGACAGTAGAGAAATATAGCATTACTGGCTTCAAAATAAATGTGCATTACAGGGTAAAAGGTAATTTGCAGTCACACAAAGCAGTGCATGTTAAGAAGCTGTTGTGCTGCTGCAGCACAAGTGTCCTTGCAATTTATATGATTTTCATCCGGGCTTTAGGACACAGCGTTACAAGAGCTCAGGTTTCATAATTCAGCTCATCAGAGAGGAAGGACAGGCAGACTGGAGTGAATCAGCACTTTCCTGTCCTGCGCTTCTGTCCTGTTGGCTTGATTTAGATACAAGTAAATGAACTGGTTAAGAAATTGGTTATTGATTCGGGGCTTTAGATGTAATCATTTAAGAAGCTAGGGATGTCCAGATGGACAAAGAGTGTGTTTGCGTAATATTTCGTAAGCCATTGTAAATTGTACAATTGGTTTTAAGTTAAGTAAAGTAAATTTTTTAAATATTTGTACATTTTCAAAATGTTGCAGTTTCCACAGTAATGTCTGAATAATTCATCTTAGATATAAAGTGGCTATGTTTGAGAACGTTTATTTAAAATCTCAGTTTGCCAGTTTAAGTAATAATCTCACTATAATCTCTTTATTTATTTATTTATTTATTTTATTATTATTATTTTTTTTACATTTTATCCTTTGGCAGATGCTATTATCCAAAGCCACTTACCAATGATAACGCTAAATAATTGAAACATTTTGAAGGATGTAAACAATAACAGTGGTCCTAATGTATTTCATGTTTTACATTTTTAATTTCCATA
The DNA here is from genome assembly GCA_903798035.1 of Danio albolineatus. Lineage (NCBI taxonomy): Eukaryota > Metazoa > Chordata > Actinopteri > Cypriniformes > Danionidae > Danio > Danio albolineatus. The sequence goes on from CAIGQQ010033337.1 coordinate 240,391, forward strand.
GCTTTCGAGAATCCAAAAAAGTCCAAATATTGATAATAATCCCATGGCAGATGTTTTAACCTAAAGTTATCATTGAATTGCCTGTTGTTACAGTTATGAAATAGTTCAACAACAGGCAGGACATTTTTATGGGTCAATGATATTACCCACATTGAAATGGTTTATAGGCAACAGATAAGAATGTTACAGATGACCAGAGGAATTTTTTCTTATAGATCGAGTAGAATCGAAGTTTTCCTCTCTATTGGTATGTATATATTGAGTGAATTAACTTCTATATAATTCTAGTAGTAGTAAAACCAGTAAGCAGGTAATCGGGAAACAAAAGAGATGTTGTTGCATGAGAGAAATATGTTTTATTAAGGACTGTGTTAGAAATTGTGTTCACAATGACAAAAATAATCAAGAACTATTTTGATTTTGTGGTGATTTTATTTAATCCTAATTGCTGCTGCCCTTTTTTCCCTTCAGAAATTGAGTATGAATGCTTAATGAAAGTACTTGGAATATTTATATGATGACTGCAGCGTGTGCATGTGACAAATATGTCTGACGGATGAAATAGTGAGAGTGTGTGTTAGATCAGCCCTGCTCATTGTGTCTGGCTGCTGTGCTTAGAGAGCGCCAGAGGATGTGTTGAAAGTGTTCAGGTCTGTGTGTGTGTGTTTGTGCTTAAGTACATACACACACCAGCCCAGAAACACACACACTTCACCAATGGTCAGCCAGTCTGTCCATAACGCTGTGCTGTTTCTGCTGTGCTCTGCCATGACGCTGTTGCGCAGGTGAATGGGAGAATGCCCCGCCTCCTCTCCTCCCCCATGACCTCGCTGCCCCCTCGCCTGCTGCCATCGAATCAGGCAACGGTACGAAAAACCCTCGCTGGCCTCTTCTCATTTCCTCTTCCCTCCTGTCCCTTCAGACCGACACCCTTCCTCTGTCCCAAACTCAAAACCAGCCTGCTCTCCTTCCCTGGTTCCTGCTTGAGAGGTTGTTGGGGGCTTAATAGAGTAATAGCCCCCATATCCAAATGTGACCCAGGGTTTAGATGACAAGAGATGCTATGTAAGAATAGCTGATGAAGACTTTTTAGATCAAGTGATGGCAAGATAAGGGGTTGACAAGAGGAGGCTGCTTTTAAGTGTATAAACGTTCTGTACTTGTTTTGGCGATTCACATGCTGCTAAACGTAATCTGAATATACAGTGCCTTAAAGAAATCAGGCTTCTCTTGATCACTGAATGAAGTTCAGTGTTTGTGGAGTTTAACTTTTAAAGACTCTCAAGTTCTCCTCAAAATTAATATTTTGCTGTTATATTGCTTACATTAAAGACATTCAGGAGACGTGGTGGCGCAGTGGGTAGCGCTGTCGCCTCACAGCAAGAAGGACGCTGGTTCTGTGTGAAGTTTGCATGTTCTCTCTCTATTCCCGTGGGTTTCCTCTGGGAGCTCTGGTTTAACCCCCCAAGTCCAAAAACATGCACTATAGGTAAATTGGGTAAGCTAAATTGGCCATAGTGTATGTGTGTAGTTTAATGAGAATGTATGGGTGTTTCCCATTGATGGGTTGCAGCTGGAAAGGCATCCGCTGCGTAAAACATATGCTGGATAAGTTGGCGGTAAAGAAAATAAATGAATGAATGAATAAAGACATTCAAGATGGATATTTCTTTAGAACAATAAAAAAGATTTGCTGAAATTATGGTAAAAACATATACGGCCAATAAGAAATTAGTACCTGTGGCTCTTATGAAGCAAAACAATCAGTCTGAGTCATAAATTGAACATTATTTCTATCAGGATAATCATTAATGGACAGCCTCTGCTAAACGTCCTGAGATTATTCACAACTGTTAGAAACAAAAGATTTTGTTCGCCTGTTTATATGGATTATATACTGTACACTCTTAGAAAAAATGGTACAATGTTGTACCAAAGAAGGTACAAACCCTTGTCACTGGGGCAGTACCTTTTTATGGGACAGATTTGTACCTTAAGAAAAGAAACAAATTTGTACCTTTTAAGGTCATGATTTGTACCATGGGAAACCAAAATGTACCTTTGTTTTTAAAAACCTGCTGATACAATATTGTATACTTTGTGAAAGGTACCACCACAGTGACAAGACACCTTGTACCTTACCCAATTCACCTGTACCGCGTGTCGGAGAACCCGGAGGAAACCCACGCAGCCACGGGGAGAACATGCAAACTCCACACAGAAATGCCAACTGGCCCAGCCGGGGATCGAACCAGCGACCTTGCTGTGAGGCGAACGTGCTACCCACTAGGCCACCATGGCGCCCTCAGAACAGTATCATAAGAGGCCTTTTCAGTATCATATAAGGTACAATTTTTACAAAGGTACAAAGCTGTTCCTCAAGGAACATTATTTGTACCATCGTGTACCTTTTTTCTGAGGGCGTATAAAACCAAGGACCAAAGTGCCAGCTAAAGATATTCTTCATCGTTCTACTGAAGACAAAATTCTCTAAAACTCAGATGACCTGAATGTGAGTAAAGCAAAAAAGCAATTTGTAATTTTTAGGTGAACTATTAGGCCTCAGAGATTTTTGAGTGAAACATAACTTAGGGCATGAGTTAATTTTATTGGAACCTGTACAAAACCACATAAAACACTACAGAACACTGTAACAAAACGCATAGCACACAGTGTGAAGCATCCAGACTACACCAGCATAAAGACAGCTTGTTTACATTCTGGAAACACTTGACAAATGTTTGAAAATACGCAAAAAAGTACATTTTGGGGGAAAAACGTCAGTCTAGTTTATAATCTATGTCACAATTTCAAACAATATTGGTGCTTAAAACATCGCAGACAATAACGGATTTTGAGCAGCAAGTCTGAATTCTTTATGACGGCACTGTGTATTCAGTGTGCATTGGCTCTAAAGCTTAATTGTTGGTGAAAGTGTAAGCAAACATGAATGTCTGCTTGCTGCTGTGTCTTCATGTGTGTTTTGTATTTAATGTGAGTGTTTTTTTCACAGCAACTTTATGAGTGTGTACTAGTAGACGTTTGTCCGTTCACAAGTGTTTTTTCTTGTATTTACATTTTAATTGACTTTTTTAATTTATTTGGATACATTAAGAAGATTTGGGTACATTAACTACATATAACACACAAACACACATGTCTGTCTGTCTGTCTGTCTGTCTGTCTGTCTGTCTGTCTGTCTGT
>CAIGQQ010033337.1:300559-314014 GCA_903798035.1 Danio albolineatus
GTTTGAGCCCCAGCTTGGTAAGTTGGCCTTTCTATGTGAAGTTTGCATGTTCAGCCCGTGTTGGCGTGGGTTTCTCCCACAGTCCAAAGACATACACTATAGGTGAATTGGGTAAACTAAATTGGCTGTAGTGTGTGAGAGGGTGTATGGGTGTTTCCCAGTACTGGGTTGCAGCTGGAAGGGCATCCGCTGTGTAAAACATATGCTGGATAAGTTGGCGGTTCATTCTGCTGTGACGACCCCTGATGAATAAAGGGACTAATCTGAAGGAATGAATGATATCTCAAAAAATGCAGAGAAGAAATCCCTTTTTGTTCTCTAGAGCTTAGTCATTTCTCTCTAGGGTGATACACTTGAATAACAAACATAGCAAAGAGTCCTGTTTCTTCTATTACATCAGCATCAGCAGTCTTCTAGGGGTCTTGTTCTACAAGGCCATAGCTCCAAAGTATTTTATTAAACCAGTTACTTAAAAGAGATATGTTTATTTTTATATTTAGTATTTTTATTGTTCCAAATAAAATAGGTACGAGGAGAAAAATATATAATTATATGTAAAGGATCAACATATTAAAGCCAGTTTAAATTTTTTGGTATTTTAAAGATATCGAAATTACAGCACAACAAAAAATGGAATCTTAGCTAAAAACATTGTTTGGAATAAAATTCCAACATGATGTTGGGCTGTTTAAAAAGTGCAAAAGATCACAATATGTTAGACATACACCACAGAACAGTGTAAACATTAATATTACACTGCTAGGAGTACTTTCTTGGTGACACTTGTAGCTTAATAAAAACACTAGAGGGTGTCAAATGCCCCTAAGTGTAAAACTTTGATAACTTTAGTAAGTGTAACATTCTACACTGTCAGTGTATTTATTCAGCACTTTAGAGTGCCAATATTACACTGCAAATTTAACACTACACATAGTATACTTTTAACATTTGATAGATTGGGACCATATATGATCTGCAGTAGTGTTAAAATCAACACTTTAAGTGTTAAATTCACACTACTTATTTTACTGTGTAGAGAAAATAAGAGGTTCCAAATTTAGCCTTGATTTCTTTTTTGATCTTTACATACAATTATAGATATTTGACTTCAGATTTAACTGGGATGGAGTCTTTTATAAAAGTTCACAATTATGAATATTAAGATATAAACCAGAAGCTCCGGGCAAAAGACTATTTTTGTCTAATGCTATAGAGGACCTGATCTTCATTCATTTTCTTCGGCATCCCTTTATTCATCATAAACTGCCAGCTCATCCAGCATATGTTTTACACAGAGGATATCTTTCCAGCTGCAACCCAGGGAAACCCCCATACACTCTCACTTTCACTCTCTCTTACGCTTTGGTCAATATAGTTTCTTGAATTCTTCTATGAAAAGTGGGAGGGGCACATTCCCAGCATATTCATTCATTCATTTTCTTGTCGGCTTAGTCCCTTTATTTATCCGGGGTCGCCACAGCGGAATCAACCGCCAACTTATCCAGCATATTTTTACGCAGCGGATGCCCTTCCAGCCGCAACCCATCTCTGGGAAACATCCACACATTCACACTCATACACTACGGACAATTTAGCCTACCCAATTCACCTGTACCACATGTCTTTGGACTTGTGGGGGAAACCGGAGCACCCGGAGGAAACCCACGCAACCACGGGGAGAACATGCATACTCCACACAGAAATGCCAACTGACCCAGCCGGGGCTCGAACCAGCGACCTTCTTGCTGTGAGGCGAACGTGCTAACCACTACGCTACCGTGGCGCCAGCATATTCATTTTGATAAATAAATAAATTTTTATTGTTTTTCACTAGGGAGCATGGCCAATCAAACTCGGCTGGGGTGTGCATTTTTAATGATACTAATTGTTACTTTACAGTCTGTGTTATGTTCTGTTTTACCTGTTTTTCTGTGATTGTATGTTTAAACAAGGTTTATATATGGAGGTACACAGTATGCCATTTTCATTTACTGAACTCTTATTATCCAACAATGCCTAATACAGTGTGAAGTTCTGAATTTTTAAAAAAGATTTAGGCATATTTTAAAACCTTTTTGTTTTCTTACAATGGGTATATATGCATTCAATATTTTTTTTTAAAATGCTCATTTTGTTATAAATTTCACACCGCCTATCGCAAAGATGTACAATAATAATATCTCATCTGATTCAAGGTTGGATGTTGTGTGTTCCTTTTCAAATTCTTACATAACTGGCATAACTCATTCATCACGTGTACTTTCCTGCTTTAATATATATTGTCAAAAATGTAAAACTTTCATTTTACAAAACTAACTTTATTTTATTATTATTTTGTCTATATAGTTTAGAAATGTTGTACAATCTATGGTGTTGACCTCACATTTCACTGCTTTTTAAATAGCGCATATATACAGCATATATAGCATATGGGATCACCAATCTCGGTCGTGGCGGTCCGGTGTCCTGCAGGGTTTAGCTCCAACTTTTATCAAAACACCTGCCTGGATGTTTCAAGTATACCTAGTGAGAGCTTGATTAGCTTGTTCAGGTGTGTTTGATTGGGGTTGGAGCTAAAATCTGCAGGACACCGGACCTCCAGGAACAAATTTGGTGATCCCTGGCATATACAGAATATTTATATAGTTGAACTCAGAACTTTTAGCCCTCCGTTTATTTTTTCCCCCTAATTTCTGTTTAATAGAGAGAAGATTTTTTTTAAACACACTTCTAAGCATAATAGTTTTAATAACTAATTTCTAATAACTGATTTATTTTAAAAATGTCCTTGCTCTGTTAAACAGCATTTGGGAAATATAAAAAAACAAAAAACAAAACAAAGGGGAACTAATAATTCTGAATTCAACTGTATATATATATATATAGCAGTGTGGGCAGTCAGTGTACACCGTCTTTTAAATGATTGCTAAAACTCAGGAAAACATAGAATCGACAAAACAATAGGGATGTTCACCAGTACTCAAGGGACGGCCTACAAAATGAACAGATCTAATCTGAGCTAAAAAGGTCTAAAATGAGTTACTGACCAAAAATATCAAATCATTCAATAATCCAATGTCAAGTCGTACTATAACCATTATCCAATGTCAGGTCATACTATAACTGTTTAACTTGTGTGACTCCTCAAACAGACTACAAATATAAAAATGACAATCAAAAAAAGGTTTTCTACACAACCATTTAATACTATTTTAACAAGCTCCTTTTAACAGATTAATAAAATGCATATTTTATGTGCAATTTTGTGAAATCCAGTTGGTTGGCTTAAAACATTAATTTAAAATCATATGAAAATAGTTTTCCTGTGGCAGCTTTCCTCTGCATTTCATCAATGTTAATGCAAGTTATAGATGGCCCTGAGTGGGAGCGCTTGTCAAATCAATGTTTACAATGTTTATTTTTTGTTAGCGTACATTGTTATTGATTAGGTGAACAAATAATTTTTAAAAAAGTGTTTGGGTAATCTTTCAAATCTGAACATTTGCTTCAGTTTGACAACTTCAGACACATTATTCTTAACCATGCCTCTCTTACCGTTAGTTTGCTATGAACGATTGATGTGCAAAATAATACCGCCCCCTAATCCATATTCCATTTCAGTTAGAAGTACATCAACATACTGAAATAAGCCTCAGCAACTCCCAGCTTTTGTAGACTTTAAAGATCATAAAAGTATAATTGAAAGCATTTCTGTATTGTTTAGTTCAGGTATAAAGCCAGATTTATTTCATGTTGTGTAACTCAGCGGTAGTATTTAATATGACTAATGTTGGCACAGCTGCTGTCAAATGAATAAAACACGCATTCAGACACATCTCACTGTAATGTTCAAAAGAATGATGTACCCTGTTACAAAGGCAGTTCTAAGAGAGAAAAATGATTTGGATGCGACAGTCATACAGTCATGTGTTCTGCGTCGTAACACAATGATGCCAAGCGTTGTGGGCTGTGTAGCTTCAATCCAAAAGGCTGCAAAGTGTAAGTGGCGAATCTTTCCTTCTACCCCAACATTCTGCATCGCACTGAAATGGATGGCTATTTGCCATGGTGGTAAAACCTCTGCCCTGACTGGCTGTGAGAGAGGTAGGCGTGGCGAGGGGTTGCTTGAGAGGAGCTTTGAAATGTAGCCTGTAGAGCAAAAGGAGAAACAAAATAGTCACTTCAGTGCTTCCCACAGGTTTAAAATATACTTGGCTGGATTTAAACACAATATTTACCCACATCACAAAAATAGTTTACTATATATGACAAACAAAACATGATTTAATTTTTAACCATTGTATTTAGTATGACATTGTTTTACACTGTTTCTTTTCAATGGGTTAAAGTAAAAATTAAAAAAAAAAAATTTAAAAAAAGACTTAAAAATAAAAAAATAAATCCGCTATTTTGCTTTTATGCTATTCAGGAGCCCTGTGCAGACACTGACAGGTACAATCTGCTTCTCTCTCTCTCTCTCTCTCCAAAGCACCAAAGCATTTTAGTAGTATATTAACAGTCAAATTAATAAAATAATCAGCAAATGAGAACTAAATGACAGAAAAAGGAATGAAAACAGACAACATCTCTAAAAATAAATCAATCATCAGATTAAAACATGTAGATTAACCAAATGTGTTAATTAACCATTATTAATGGTGTACATATATTTTGCAGCCAGTTTAGACCAGTCATTTTATCCTCTCCAAGTATATAGTAAAGTTTTTCTGAGTTGTTTAAAAAATAAAAAAAAATAATAATAATAATAATAATGTTTCTCTTGCGACAAGCCAATCGAAAATAGGCTTAAGTGAAAGGTTAATGCAAAAAGGCACAGGAGCTTTAGAAAGCCAAAGCAAAAGTTGAATCCCGGACATTTTATGAGATTTAGAACCTGGGCCAGCTGAATTTGAATTTGTCTCTGTGGGTCTGTAGAGCACGTGAGACTGTCTGTGGGAGTGTTGACAGTTCATGCACACACTGAATAAAACGAGAGAAGATTTTCCATTACTTAATCGATCACGGATGTTATATTGGGGGATATGAAAAAAAAGTGTAAAAGGATGATGATGATGATAATAAGAATAATAGTAAAAGAAAATGTGTGATAAAAATACTTAGGCAGCCGTTAATATACCTGGCAGCCCACCCAAGTAAAGTCTATGTGAAGGAAGTGCTGCACTTTCTTTATACATAAAGTGCTGTGAAAAAGTTTTCACCAAAAAAAAAAAAAAGGTTTAAAAGTCGGTCATTTCTATATTTTTATGTTGCATGTCAGTTTGAAAAATAAAGCTACCAGAAAAACTATGGGCAAGTGTACCAAGTGGTTTAAATTCAGTGTGGTCATACCAAATGTTGATTTAGTTAATTAAGTTAATTTTAAAAGCATCCTCGTTTTACAGCATTTTTACACAAGTGCCTAAAACTTTGAACAGTACTGTAGCTTAGCAGGTGGGTTTTTGAAGCATCTTCTGGATTTGGTTCGTATAGCTTGTTCTGTTTCTCTGGAACGTCATTCCAAACAGACTGGATTATGATCAGATCATACTTCTGTGTGGAGCACTGGCTTTTGGCAGACTCCTTGTGCAGACATTTTTCTCACTGTATAATTACAATTTATGATAAAAAATAATGTTCGGAAATGGAAATAGATTTTTCAAACTGACAAAAATATAGAAATAACCGACTTTAAACTTTTATAAAAGTAAAAATACAAGTAAAGTTGTATTTTAACCGACTACTTTAACAACTTCAAAATCTTTTTTTTTTTTTTTTTGGTGAAAAAAACTAGTGACCTAACACTTTCCACAGCACTGTATATCAATCAAATACTAAGTTCTTCCAGCAATTACCGGTTAATAAAAAAACACTATACATTTATAGTCTTTGTCAGTGAAATATCATACTACCATTCAAACCTATGGGCTTGGTAAGATTTTCATGGTGTAGACACAGTGGCCAAATTTTTAAAAAGAGTCAATAGAAGAGGTATATGTATGTGGAAATATTTTTGTGTTTTCTTATTCTAAAAAAAAATTACAATTTAAAATAAATGTTCTATTTTAAAACATTTAAAATTTGATCAATAATATTAGTCCTATGCCGTCTAAGCTGAATTTATATAGCCATTATTCCAGTTATTTTTTCGTTTTTTTAATAGAAATCTTTTGTAACAAAGTTTACACTAACCATTTACTGCGACCTTGCAGAATTAAAATACCTGGATTATACTAAACCTTTGAACAGTAGTGTATAAACGAACATACATACAAGACATAGTAATAAACTCACTGCATGTGCTTGCTGTGAGGGCGTTCCATGGGAAAATGCACCTGGAGAAGCTGGCCTTTGTGAATGTGTATAAGATATGCCAGACTGCATAAAAGAAAATGGCAAGAGTTTTTACTTTTTTTCTGAATAGACGACAAAAGCAGTACAAAGCCTGTATTTGAATCATCTTTATATTAAAGCAATTATGATATAGAGAAGCCTAAATGTTTGAAATGATGCATGATTGAAGACTATGTTAATACAGATTTCATGCGGTGGTTGTGGCTCTGACCTTGCCAGGAGGAATCTGCACAGCAATAGGAGGAGTGGACAGCAAACCCGCAGCGCTGACATGAAGAGCCTGTGGGTGCATGGGCCTCAGGGGACTCTGAAAACATCAATGAGAATCATTCTTTACACAAACACAGCTGAATCTCTCCACCGAGCTGACAATGTTTGAAAAGAATGCACTTTCTGACCAACTCCACTTACAGAGTCTGTGAAGCCAGACTGCTGGTTAGCATGTTCCAGCTGTTTCTGCAGGGGGATCCCAGCACTGGGGATGTAGCCTGGGCAGAAAGAGGAAAAACAGAGGATTTGTGACGTTGTCTGCCAAAAAGCTGACAGAGGACATAATACCACCCTATAAATATGGTCTGGCTGAGTTCCCCATCCATACCCATTGCACACTGTATAATTTACAAAGCATTTAAAGGCCTGTTTGGGTACATGCAGTATAGTAACAGTGTAGTCACAAAGGCTTGCAATCAGTCCCTCCAGGATTACGCAAACAAAAAAGATACAAAGAAACTAAAATAACTGATTATGTGGCGAGTTTTTATTAAATTTACAGCAAATTTACCTGCATTTCTTTTATTGTATTGCTGTGAAAATTTGTTAAATGTACATGCCTTAATTCTTCATAAATGCTGACTTTGAGAATCATTGATTTTTGTAATTTATATAAAGGAAGCACTGAGTAAAACTACAGTTTCACCCTAAAGCTGCTGTGAACACATTCGTGAAAATTTTGCAGAGCATGCATGCTTAGAGTATGTGTGTGTATGTCTTAGAGAGAGAGAAATAAAGAGAGAGAGAGGGCTACACATGACAACAAGATGCATATATACAATATGTACAAGTTTAGTGAGTGATACAACTCACAAAAGATCATAGAATCCTGGAGGGTCTGGTTAATACTTTAAAAAATAAAAATAAACCAAAACCACCTTGGATGTTTGAAAATGGTGGGGTAAGTTCAGTTTTTGTTTTACTGCTTTCAGTAAGCTTGCTAACTAAATGAAGATTGTAGATTATGATTTAAATCTTCTCCTCAATTTAAACTTTGAAAGGGCTTGCTGCTAAAATGTTGACATTAATTTGAAATAAATTAGCTGAATGTAGAGTTTTATTCATTTTATTCTTACAAAGTATTTTTCCTCTCTAAAATTACCTGCATAAGCTTCTTTTTATTAGTGTCGGTGTAGTAACTAAAGCTGTAACTGCAACATCAAATATCATTTAACTTTAAACTAATGTTTAAATAAATATTTGATTTCAAAAGTATTGTTTGTAGCGCAGGGTTTCTAAACCTGTGGCACCCATGACAGCATTGGCATAATCACTGCCACATAAACAATAGAGAAACTGATTGCAATTATTTTAAAGGATTTACAAGCCGTAACTGTTGGATATTTTAAAGATGGTTTACAAAATTCCACACATAGGTAGAAACTGATGGCCACTTGATGCCCAAAAGGTTGCCAGCCAGTTTTTTTTTAAGGATTTAAAAGCTGTAAATGATGGATGTTTTGGAGCTGCTTTTTGTTTGTTATTTCAGGTTATACTCAGTTTGACATTCAGTTTCTGTTAAAGTTCCTATATTTCTACAAAATAAATTCTGCCGTTTTTTTTTTTCTAAAACACAGTGCTGACTCTTCACTCTGGGGAAGTGTGTTCTCCAAGTTTATCTTTTATTTGAGTTCTAATCCAATATTATTGATCAACAATTTTAGTCTTATTTGTTACACCTCCGAACAAAACCCCTAGACTTAAAAGAAGGTTGTAACAATAATATACAAAAATCCACACAGCGGTAAAAAAACTGATGGCCACTTGATGCCCAAAAGTTTGCCAGCTTCTGCTACACACACACACACATACAACACACCTGGCTGAGAGGTGAAGTGACTGTGAACTGCATAGCCTTGCTGCTGATGGGGCAGGTACTGCATGGCCTGGAATGCTGATGCACCTTGAAACAGAAAGACAGAATATCACAAATTCATACCATGTTCTCAAAAAACAACAACATCAAAACACACAACAGTGATAATACAAGCAAGGCACCTCTAAGTTGTGAACTACTGGCATAGTTGGCTGGCACTGGCTGGCTGGAGGCAAAAGGTGATGCATGTTGCGTCTGGGTGACTCCATATGGGCTGTGGCCTGGCTGGGCTCCCGAATACTGGCCGTGCTCTGATGCGCCTGCACTATATCCTGGCTGAGACTGGAAATGACGTGTCTGGGGCAGCGGTGGGAGACAAGCACACAGATCGACAATAACACATAAAACATCTGTGAGACTTAACTGAACCAGGTGACTCTCAATCCTTAACGTATATAGGTTTGAACAAATCTACATTGACTTACAGGAATGACCGGAGACTGGAAGAGCTGTTTACTGCGTTCCCCAAGCAGAGCAGCTGGACGGCCATGACTCACCTGACCCGCTGATGGGAAACAAGCATGGAGCAAAATGAAGTTAAGGCAACTTAAAAAAACTAAACAAAACAAGCAAAAAGTGTAAAAGACACAAAAGATGTTAAACAATGGTCACCTTGCATGCTAAGAATGTGCTGGCTAGGGTGGATGGGCATGTTTGCCTGGTATGTCGCTGAAGTCAGGGTTGTCATGTCACTGTAAACACACAAAAGAATTGTATATTATTTGTTTGATTCATTTAGAAGTAACATTTCTTACAGTTAAAAAAATAGAGAATTTTTAATTTTAAAAAAAAAAAGTACAGTTGGTCAGAATAACCTATGTTTTAGGCCCTGTTCACACTAATACTTTTTGAAAACGCTTAAGAGGCAGTTTTTGTTTTAAACCGCTGCTGCTCTGTGCAAGTGTGGATAGGGGAAAATGGAGACATCTGAAAACGGAGGCGTGGCTGCAGACATCTGCATCTGACTGGATTTTTTTCTCAATATTAGGTGCACAAATTTCCGTCTTGGACCCTTTCCTTAAGTTCATATTTTGCAAGTTTGCGAGAAAACAAACTCCCAAGGACACATCGGGTAAACATTAAAAGGGAACAGTGTACTTTATAACGTCATTCACATCACCCTGGCTACACTGTTTCACTATCATAACAATAAAATGAAAACATGATATAGGGAAATGCCTATTTTCATTTTGATATTAACTTAACAGACACTAAAAATGTTGAGGCATTGTGTATTTATATGACTGTCATCTTCACTGAATGCACATTTATTTTAAAAAATCATGCAATTTCAAATCAAATCATATCATTTCATTTTTTGTTTTCGAAAAATACAAAACATACCCTGTCTCTTTTGCTGAATATCCCTTTTAATAATCAATAATGTTATAGACTGTCATGATTCGCACTCATTAAATAATTACTTCATACAGTTTTTATTTGATATTTTTCGGGTGATATAATACACAAATGTTTCGGCACAATGTCTTCCTCACACTGAAAACAATGTTATTAGTTATTAATTTATTATGATTAAAAACTTAAAAATGTTTAAAAAATTTAACAGCTCTTGGAAAATGTTTGAAAAGCAATTGAAATTTCACAGGAGGGCTAAGGACTTTGCCTGTATATATAGTCAAACTGTATATAGTTTGTGTGTGTTTTCTTTTTAAATATTTACCTCTGTTCTTTCCGACGTCTTTTCTCCTCTTCATGTAGAACTTTCTTCAGCTGTAAGAAAAGCTGGTGCTTCTCCTCCTGAAGGCCCTGCAGCTTCACTCCCATCTTCATAATCTGAAGACAGAACGAGAGAAATCAAGGCTTACCGAGGACTCCTGAATAATAATCCTGCTACAATATCTGCAAATAACTCTCAATGTTAAAACGAGGCATTTACACAGACTTACTTGCTCTTTAGTCTCCTCTAAGGACATCCTCTCCTCCATCTCCTTCTTCCTTTTCCTCTCCTCCTCTTCTTTTAACTTCTGTTCCATCATTTTGTCAACCTCTTCCTCCTCTGAGATAAACAATAGACAATAATGAGCAAAAATACATCTGTAGAAGTAGCAACATATGCAAATTATCATCTCTGTACATGCGCATGATCAATATCAACATTTATAGTAAAAAATTATACATACAACCTGGGTTTCTGCAGGTTTCACCAACTCAAAATAAAGACTTTTTAAGACCCTTTTAAGACCATTATGAATGATATTTCAGACTTACACAGGACTATACCCTAAGGATTTATATTTTGTTTTTACCTAGTTTTAACTTTTCTTTGACAAGTTTAAAAAAACTATAATAAACTAAATGTACAACAGTCTGTCCACATTATTGTCCTTAACATATGTGGTCTTTAAACACATGGAGAACTTACAAATCTTATTGTGAAGAAAATATTTAAACCATATAGGTTGTTTTCAATCACATGGTTCTGGTGACGCGTGAAATTCAGATGAAGGGCAGGAAGTAAAAAAAGCAAATGGGAAACATAGAGGAAAGTCTGTATATATGCAATTTATACCATATTTTAAAGGAGACTTAAATGGAAGATAACCACATATGTTGGGCATGATCCTTAAATCATAAAGAGGGCTGAGTTTTCTACTGAATTAAAATATATTTGCCTGTCTTTGTTGCGGTACATACTGTATAATTACGCTACGTGAAAAACTACTATAGTAAATACTAGTGTTTGGAAGCATACTATAGATAATTACTTGAATTAAACTGTTGTAGTAATTATATTGTTGCTGTTGTACAACACAACTGTAGTCATAAATTATTCAATAGGCTTCAGTTTTCTAAGCTACATTCGAAATGCACCACGGTTTACAATAACCTTACAGTATTTATTACAGTTTATCAGTTTACTACGCTACAGTATTCTGTAGCATTCATTAACAAAGAGTTATACACATTATACACCTTACTATGTGGTTCAAAAACAGGTTTATTATAAATATCTGTAGTTTTTCCACATGTGGATATCTTCCAGACATTACAAAATAACAGATGAAAGCATACAAAAGCATTGCCGCATAGTCTACTTTATTATTTATTTATTTTTGTAAGGAGGAAAAAGTGCTCCACAATAATAACGGTCTAGTTTTGTTAAAAGGGTTGCATTTCTTTTTTGTTCTGTCAATGAACTTATCATCAACAAACATTCACCGCTGCTGTGCATCTCAATGTTCACGTTATGATTGTTTATTCCAACAAAACGCAAGTAAAGACTTGGATTATTGAGAAACAAGAAGGTGATTTTATTGCAGCGATTACATAGCAGAGTATGTTATTTATATTCTGCTGGATTTTGTATAATTGTGGTGGTGTTTGTATTTGATTTTTATATTACACATTGACATATTTATACACATTGCTAGGCCTGTATATAATGTTCATTGGTGCTGTTAAAAAAAAAAACTATCATGTTCAAAAAAGTTTGTATACATTGTTGTACTGAAAAACAATGTCGCCTTCCGTTTTTCAGCCAGTTTCTTGTAACTTCCCCCCTTATGAGACAAAACATTTAGAACATTAACATTTTTATTTTGGCTGATTTAAACTATTATAAACAACATAAAACAGAAACACTTTGATGTTCTGATATTGATTCCTATGTAGAAGAATCCCTTCCCGCCCTCCATCTGAATTTTGCGTGTCATCAATGACATCATGTGTAAACAACCTATTGCATTATAAACAGAGTTTGTTAAACGTTTTTTTTAGATGGATTGTTGGTAACTGAATGTAACATTAAGACAAACAAGTACATTTTTCTGTGAATTTAAGACACTTTAAGGCCTTGGTTTTTGCTATTTAAAACATTTTAAGACCCCACAGACACCCTGTACTACAGACTCCAGGACTCACCTTGCCTCTTGCGCTCCCTCTCTCTCATGATGTGCTTGTGTAAGGCACGTGCCATGGCATTAGACAGTTTGGGCCTCTCCAGAAGAGCCGGCATGATGGTAGGGATTGGTGGTGCCAGCTGGAGTAGAGATGGCAGAAGAAAAAAAAGAAAATCACACATACATTTTGAAACTTACAGTTAAGTATTGACATTCACATTTTCAACTAACATTAATATCGGACTTTAGTGCCCTCACTACACCTACAATTGATTATTTCGTTATTTTACCTTGCTAAATGACAGGTGTTAAACGCATAACTGACTCAATAACATTATTACTATTGCTGAACAGCACAATTTAGTCATTTCACAGTGTTTCAGGCTGACAAGTCACAAACACCAACTAAAGGCAACTGTCAAAAAGTTGACAAGCCTTGCTGACGTTGTTTAATAAACCAACTTACCATATCAACTCTAAAAACAAAAGACTACGAGTTAGAGCAAAATGTGAATCAAAAGAAAGGTATGTGGTAATGAGAAGCAATAAAATGCAGCAAACTCCCTATTAGCTCTGTATCGACTTAACAAGCTAGCTGGCTATGCTTGCAGTAACCTTAATGTTTTGATAATCGGTTGTGCGAATTTGCTCGAGAAAATAGTTTCTCAAGGAAACTAGACAAACTTTTACAGGCGAAATTGAGTTCAGTGTTTTCCTTTTCCAGTAAAACCGATTAACACATGACTATCAGGCTAGCAGGCTTGACCATCAGACTAGCATGCTAACGGCTCAAGTAACAGCTTAGTCAGCTAGCTTGCAAAATCAGCGCACTGAATAAAAAAAACTCTTGCAATGAAATTCTTGGAATCTTCATGTAACGCACTTTTGTCCGTTTCTGAGATTAAAAGTACGCTGAGCTTGTCTGAAGGCTTTCCGTAAAGAAAAAAAAAACAAGTATATCAGTAATTAACCAAAATAAAGAGGACAGGAAACACAGTTTGGCGCACTTCCGCTGGGCGTGTCTTGATGACGGCAAGTAAAAGTGGTACAAACCGTGTTTTTCTCTCTTCAGCTCAGCAGTGACTGGCCAGGGGTGCC
>CAIGQQ010033337.1:389014-412738 GCA_903798035.1 Danio albolineatus
AACAGAAGGAGGAGGCTGAGAGTCGTGCTCAGAAAAATGCCGAGCGTCAGCAGCAGGAGAGAGAGCTTTCCAAGCAGCAGGAGGAACAAGAGAGACAACAACGAAAAAAGGTACGGCCAGCAGCAATACACTGTAATCAACGTTGCAAAGATCAGCCAAAATGTATTTTACCTGGCAGCAGAACAGAGGTAGAGAATATACACAAACTGTAAAAATCATCCCTTACTGACAATGAAGTGGGAATAAAATATATTTCATGTCTAGATTTACACACAAAAACACAGAAAGACGTGAATTCATTACCTGTTTAAATTTAAAGTTACTCCATCCAGCTTTTCTTGTTGTAATTTGCAACAGAACTGACTCAACAAATCTGCAAATACTGTAACTGAGCTGTGCTTAAATTGTTCTCTACAGAGAATTGAGGAAATAATGAAGAGAACCAGGAAGAGTGACAGCGAGATGAAGGTACCAATGCGAAATAATTGATCCATCACTCTTTACTACATGATTGTTAAGTATCTCCACTCAGCTGAAAACATAACATGTTCAATAGAAACATATGATTTCACTCATCACAGGAAACTTATTGCATAAATTAGGTAAAACGTAGTACAACTGGGACAAATACCTATGTGGCTTACCATCCATGTGAATGTGATGTGAATAGCCCTGGAGTAGAGAAAGTAGAGCGGAAATGATTGCTCTGAAAGTTAAAGTAACAGAATGACCTGATATTCACACAGAGAGATGGAAGCCCAGAGGCCCTTTCTCCTGTCTCTTACCCTGTCTCTCCTCCAGGTAGGACTCAACATCGCTCTCTCTAAAAAACTGTTTTTAAAGCCAAGTAAATAAATACATTTTAAATTATGACCAATTTTCCGTTTACAGGAGTGGCACTCATGCATGCAGGGTTCCCTTTTTTTGTGAATGCTGCTGAACTTACTGCCTAGTATTCAGTTCTTCCCCCTAGAGGCATATGTGTATATAATATGTCAGCAGACCTGCTGGTATTTTTCCACCATTGCAGTATAGTGTCAGGAGAGGGCAGCAGGGGATCATATTCTCTGCCATAGGTTATGTTCAAGGTGATCTATTCACAGACTGCACCGTCTATATTTAGTCTGCTCTGATTTACACCGCAGTCATTCCAGTGGTTTTGAACTTAATCAGATGCATTAATGGCGTGTGGCAGATGAAATAGATCATGAACCACTATAATGAAAACATTTATGTGTTTAATGGAAACAAAAAATACAGTAAACACAGGTATATTGTGAAATGCTATTAGAATTTCAAGTAACATTTTATGTGTGTGTGTGTGTGTGTGTGTGTGTGTTTGTGTAGTTGTTTTGTAGCAAAGTTCAAATTTCAAAATCCCTAACCACAGTTTTCTGTATCCAGTACTGATAATAATAAGAGCCATTATTAGGGCCAGACAGAATCTCTGGACATTTTTTTGCTAGTTCTGCTGAGAATTTTGTAAAAAATCTGCGGATTTATGCAGAATGATTTTAGGAATATCATAACTAAAAACTTAATACATTTCCAACTTTTATTTAATGTTTACAATGCAAGTCCAATTAGATCCACATATTTGGTAAACAAAGCAAGTCTCTCATATAATACATCTACTAAAAATATAACTTTAGAAACTGTATTGTAAATAAATCATATGAACAATATGAACAATAAACATTATATCACAATAATATTAGTGAAATTAATTTGAAAACTGAATAAGTATAAATTTACACATAGTAAATACATAGACTCAATGATGGGCTAAAAATCTGTGGAAATTAGTGGTTTCTGCGCCTCTGTGTGGGCCTAGCCATTATTCATAATTTATGAGAGTCCAATTAGCACATTTGAATAATTTATAAAGGATCGTGTGACGCTCAAATTGTACATCTGAAATGTTCACTTTACTATTACAATGGAATGAATTGTATTTCAACATGCATTCAAATATATTTAAGAAAAAAAATATTTTTTTAAATTCAGTTTTTATTTATTTATTTATTTATTTTTAATATATTTTACAGTACTTTTAGAATGGATGGATTATATCAGAGGTGCCTAAATTTGGTCTTTGAGGGCCAGTGTCCTGCAGAATTTGGCTCCAACTTGCTTCAACAGATCTACCTGGAAGCTTCTAGTATGACTAGTAAGAGCTTGATTAGCTAGTTCAGGTGCATTTAATTAGGGTTGAAGCTAAACTTTTCTGGACACCAGGGCTGCGTCCAAAACCGCCTACTACTCAGTAGGTACTGCATTTGAATTTAAACGTACTACTCGCCTGTTAGAAAAGTACGTTCTATGCAGTATGAATGTGAGAAGTATGAATGGAATTCATGGTCACGTGACCTACCTGCGTCAGTTGCATTGCTTCACTCCCATTTATGAATTCTCTCGCGGGGCATCATGGGATGCGCACTTCAGAATCTCGCCGGAAGTAGTAAGTCATCTGGGTACTTCTCTCATACTGATTTTCGAATTCTATGAATTCGGACATACTACTCGGCTCGCATATTGTTTTTAGCATACTGTATAGTATGGAAGTATGCGGTTTCGGACGCAGCCCAGCTCTCCAGAACTGAGTTTGAGCATCACTGGACTATACGCTTTTACTTTCTGTTCTATTAAAGTTTGATATCACTCTTAAGATATTATTCTCTATTGTAACAATCACCAACACCTCTCCTCTTTTTCAGGCAGTAACCATTTGACCTCAAGCGCTGAGCTCAAATCTCCACCTCACCTTCTGCAGACAAACTCCATGAACGGCCAGGCCTACAAACAGGAGATTACAGGAAAAAGACCAGAGACTGGCTGTACAAATGAACAAGTAAAGCCACCTTCTCATATACCCATAAAAAAACCCTCGCCAAATGGTCAAGTGAACACAAGCCCTACTGGGGCGAAAACAGAAGAGAAAGGAAAGGTAAGTGAAGAAAGCGCCAAGACTATCAGACAAGACACTGAACATTTGAGGACACACAGTTTACAACCAAAAGAAGAGACGAAGGTGCAGATGTCACCACCGAAATGTTCACCTATACACACAGTAGCAAATATTAATATTACCATGACCCAAATGAAAGTAACTCCAAATATACCACCTCGCAGTTTTCAAGAAAACAAGCTGGTCAATGGAAAAAGCCAAACCCTCACTCAGGTGGTCAAACAGGAGTCCAGCAACCAAGTGAAAACTTCTTTGACTGTACAAATGAACGGACAAGCCTCAAATCAGGGATCCAAGAAGGACATCACTGTGAAGAAATCAGACATCCCTCATGCCAATGGACAGAGCAGCTCAACCGTAACTATCCCACAAGCGAAGAGCGTCAATCAGGCTGGAGGACATTTGATAACACAGGCCAAATCAAAGGAGGGAGGAAAAGACAGCCCACCCTCTTCACTGACCCCACTGCCAGAGTCAAAGCCCCCTCTGCCTCTCATTCATCTGGACACTGAGGAGGGGAAGAGCGGAGCGGCAGACGACTCTGCAGATGAAGTGCAGTACATGGAGGTTAGGTGAGTTTGACACAGTGACTGTGTCAACATATCCTGTACACTGGACTGCCCTACACCGACCAGGTAGGAACTGCATCACAGGAAAACTAAAGGTTTAAAAACTCAGAATAATATAAACTGATTGTCATTTCTTCACATTAATGCTTGATCTGCAGCTACCTAACATCTCCTGGAGTTTCATGCTCTATGTAGAACGTAATGATTACTGAGACTTGGTTATAAGCAAAAGAAGCATTAGTTTACTCTCAAAAAGGAAAATTATGTGATTAAATAATTACCTTCATGTCGTTTCAATACTCTGAGACCTTCGTTTATCTTCAGAACACAAATTAAGATATTTTAGTTGAAATCCTAGAGCTCAGCAAAGGTCCCAAGATGCCATAAAATGAGTCCATTTTGGCAACACATTTTAAAATGTATTTTATAATATTAAAATCTTATATAATAATATAAGATTGAAATTGGGCATCTTTGGAGACACCTCAGAAATAAGAGACAAATGTATATCACAGGCAGTATCTTTGTGAAGTTTATTTATAAACTAGTTTTATGATTGCTTACAGCTGGTCCCGCATCAGCTCATGATTGATTCACCAATCAGATTATCCCTAACTCGCTATAAATAGCCAGAGTTCTTATCTCAATATCTTCGCCTTGAAGAATCCCCCCCCACTCCTCCTTTCCTGATGGACTACACGTTGGCCCAGTGATTAGCACTGTCACCTCACAACAAGAATGTCCCTGGTTAAAGTCCCTACTAAACCAGTTGACATTTCTGTGCGGAGTTGCTCGTTTTCCCCATGCTTGCATAGGTTTTCCCCGGGTTTCCTCCACACCATAGCCAAGCTCTTAGCAAACGTACATGTCTTCTTAGTCATTCTATTAGCCAGAAATAAGTCGGGGGAGTTCATCAAGATCTACCTCAGCTCAAATTCCCCTCATGGCCTGTAAACAAGAGGGAGCCCAGGGCTCGAGGATCTCAAAAGCTCAGGGCTCTCTCCCGGGACAGCATGCCAAACAAGCTTTATTATCAATCATCAGTGTGAACTCTGGAAGTGTATGATATTAGCATAGAAAATAATTCTACAAAATTGGAAGTCAGATGACGTGCCTGTTTTTCAAACCTGGATACGGCGTTATGTGTTGCCCATGGGAGAATTGAGATAAGGGTTGACAAACAAACAAAACATATTTTTCAAAATCTGCAATCCAATTAGGATATGTTAGAGATGCTGACTTGTAACTCTTTATACGCTGGACTGGTTTGTCACGCGTGGAATTGTGGAGTCTACACACCTCTCTGTAAATTATTTATTATATTTAATCTTTTTTTTTCTTATGTGTCCTTGATGATATTATGTTGTGTCCGACATTCTTTGTCTTGTTAAATGGCCTCTTTCTGTTCTAGTTAAGAATATTGTTTATTTTCCTATGCTAAAAACGTTCATTCATTCATTCATTTTCTTTTCGGCTTAGTCCCTTTATTAATCCGGGGTCGCCACAGCGGAACGAACCGCCAACTTATCCAGCATGTTTTACACAGTGGATGCCCTTCCAGCTGCAACCCATCTCTGGGAAACATCCAGACACACCCACTTTCACACTACTGACAATTTAGCCCACCCAATTCACCCATACCACATGTCTTTGGACTGTAAGGGAAACCGGAGCACCCAGAGGAAACCCATGCAACCACGGGGAGAATGCGCAAACTCCACACAGAAATGTCAACTGACCCGGCCGAGGCTCGAACCAGCAACTGTGCTGTGAGGCGATTGTGCTACCCACTACGCCACCATGGCGCCATGCTAAAAAACAATAAATATACAGCAAAAACCCCAAGATGATCAGAGTTCAGTAAAGAAACCAAAAACATTCTGTGACTTCAGTGGTTCATCTGTAATCATACGAAGCTCTAAAGACATTTTTGTGTTAAAAAAAACAAACAAACTATCATTTAAATGTGACTGCTCACTTATATCTCCTCTCCCGTGTTAGGCGAGGGTACTCGTTTACTATAGGAAATACAACATATTACCATTACACTTAAAACAGATTTTTTTTTGCGGCTCTTTCAAATGACTTATTTAAAGTGAGCTGAAACCAAACGTTTCTGGAGATTTTTTTGGAACACTTAATTGTTTTATGTTCAATTGACTTAAATTGGTTACATTAACTCAATAGATTTGTGTTAGGAAAACATGAATGAGTTGTTTGGAGCCCTGCATTTTTTACAGTCTAGAGTCAGCAGCGCAACATCAGTAAACACACCCTGATCTGATGACAGGTGAACTTGATTAGTTGTTCTCTTTTGTGCACAAAAATGTTGGATCTTCATTTGATCACAGTTTAACCACTGAAGTCAGATGGAATGTTTTCACAATGTTTTAGGTTTCTTTTCTAGATGCTTGCTGTTTATGGAGGACCAGATTGCATGTAAAATATCTGTATTTGTGTTTTGACGATAAATGAAGGTCTCGGAATTGAGCAACACGTAATTACATTTTCAGGTGAACTAATCTTTTAAACAAGACAGTATTTTGCAAAGAATGATGGAGGATTAATTTACATATTAAAATATTTATAAAGAGAAAGCAGCCTTTTTACTGAAATTTGACTGTATTTGATGATAATGTCTTTCAACAACAGCCTCCTTTCAAAAAGCTTGCTGTCAATATGTACTGTATGTACAGTATTAGGGGTGTAAAAGTACACGTTTTAATATAGAACATTCTTGTTCAGGCCTTTTCGTAGTCCTTTGTGTGTGGATTGTGATTTTCTTAAACCAAAAACAGGATATGATGTCACAATATGTGAGCATAAGAAAAACAGAATGCTCATGCATATTCGCTTTTTTATCATAGTCTGAATGTTGCTAAGTACAGGTGTCTGAAACACGTCATGGTGTTTTCTGTGTGTGTGATGATTGATTTCCTGCTGATGTTTGACAGCTTCACACATTTTTAAGTTCTTAAGTTCTCAGCAATCACATATACAGCATGACCGCAGTGTGTTTTGCTTCTTGTTGCAGTAGTATTGACAGATTTTGTTAATGAAGAATTGTTTGTTCAGTAAACCACTGTTTATTTTTTAAAAGGTTTGTTTTTATTGTACTAGAAAACATGCCCAGCCATGATGTTTTTGTGTACTGTTACATCCCTAGTATGTATGAAGTTATTTTATCTCCCACTAAAAATGTCATCTGTAAAAAAGGACATCTGTTAAAAGAATAAATAAAAATTGCTCATTTAATGAACCTGACAAAGCTTTCCTGTCTCTCTCAGAGTAATATAAGATTGAAAACAGCATTTATTACTGAAACAATAACATAGCACGTTGCACAAAAATGAGTAAAAAAGCAGGTAATAGACATGACTGTATTGTAAAAAAAACAACTTATTATCACATTGACCATGTTGCATCACAAGATGTGCACAAAACAAAATAATGTAAATCATTCATATTTGGAATATATAAATGCCATATTCAGTGAAAGTATATTAGTATTTTAAAATCATTCTCTTTGAAAACATTGTTTATGACATGTAACACTCAGAAATTAAGGTACAAAATCTATCACTGGGGTGGTAGCTTATTTTCCTTAAAGGTACATATTTATACCTAAAAAGTACAAATGTGTATGTCGTAGTACATTAAGCGTACAAAATTGAACCTTAACATGTATTTAACCTGTACATTGTGCACCTGTATGATACAAAATGTACCTTTTGAACAGGTACCACCCCAGTGACAGATTTTGTACCTTTATTTCTGAGTGTGAAGATGACGCCTTTGATATGTTGATTATTATTCTTAGACACTGAGCCATTAACACATTTGGTGGTCCCAACTTTAGCACATCAGATTTACTGGGGACATTGTGCTCTTTGATTTTGTGTATTCTCAGCCCTGTCTCGAAGGAGGAGTTGATCTCCATCCCAGAATTCTCCCCGGTGAACTCGCCCCAGCAGAACGGCACGAGTAACATGCGCGCTCTTGAGGACCTGCTGGATCTGACGGGGCAAGTAGCTTATCCCAGACTCTCTCCTGCGGCCAGCCTGGGCGACTGCAACAAAAACCTCATAGAAGGGGTCTGTAGCCCTGGATCCGACTCCAAACTCCTCTCCTCCAATTCTCCAGCCTCTGACAAACACCATGTACAATAAGGTACAAGACTGCTGAAAGCAATTTGTGTATTTGTGACGCTGGACAACATAAGCCAGTCATAAGGCCAAATTTCGGGAAACTGAGATTTATACATCAGGGTTGGACAAAAATTAGCTGAGAAACAACTAATTGAAAATCTAGAGGTTAAAAAAAATTCAAAGATTAAGAAAATCTTCTTTAAAGTTGTGCAAGTTCAGGTCTTAGCGATGCACATTCATTCATTCATTTCAGCTGAGTCCCTTTATTCATCAGTGGTCGCCACAGCGGAATGAACTGACAACTTGTCCAGCATACTGTATGTTTTACATAGCAGCGCTCTTCTAGTTGCAACATCCGTACAAACTCATTCACACTCAAACACTACGGCCAATTTAGTTTATTCAATTCACCTATAGTGCATGTCTTTGGATGGTGGGGGAAACCAGAGCACCCGGAGGAAACCCACACAAACAGAGGGAGAACATGCAAGCTCCACACAGAAATGCCAACTGGTCCAGCTGGGACTGGAACCAGAGACCTTCTTGCTGTGAGGTGATAGTGCTAACCACTAACCCACCATGTTGCCTGCAATGCAATTTAATAATCTAAAATTAAGTTTTGATATATTTGCAGAGTTACAGAGTCTTGAACTAACTGAACGTGATCTTTTCTTAACATTCTAAAGAATTCAAAAGTTGATCATTTTGACTTCTACAATGTGTTGAGCTGGCTTTGAGCAAAGACTGGCTTTGGTGTCTAGGGTTCCATTTGTGCGTGCAAATATACTCTCAAAATAAAGGTACGCGAGCTGTCACTGGGATGGTATCTTTTCAAAAGGTACAAATTTGGACCTAAAAGGTCCATATTAATACCTCAAAGGTACATATTAGTACCTAAAAAATACAGAAGCGTTCAAAAAAAAAAAAAAAAGTTTATGTACTAATATATACTTTTGAGGTACTGATATGGACCTTTTAAGTACAAATGTGTACCTTTTGAAAAGGTACTATCCCAGTGAGAGCTCGTGTACCTTTATTCCTGAGAGTGTAGATTATGAGCAGTGTCGGATGGACACAACTGCATTCTGTGTGTAACGTTAATAAACGTAAAATCTAAAGTATTTTTTTTTATAAAGAATACAAATATTTGTATTTTATTAATGAAATTATATAAATTTTTATAGATTTAAATAAAAACAATAATACTGTTACTTATTATTACATTTTACAATAGTTTTTAACAATTAAAAGCTTAACTTAATATATTTTAAAATAATATTTATTCATTCCTCCCGTGTTCAGGGTCACACAATCCTTCAAAATTAATTCTATAGGTTAATTTGGTGCTTAATAAATGTTTAATAATGTCATCAATATTAAAATCAGTTGTGCTTGTCAATATGTTTGTATAACCGGTGACTAATTAATAAACAGAACATTCAGAATAAAAGCATATATTTGTTATTATAAACATCTGGAATGCCATATTTGATCAAATGAATGCAGTCTCATCATTAATTTTAGAGATTATACAACTTTATTTTTGCTGTTGTTCAAACTTCTTATGTAAAATGAGCTGAA
This sequence comes from Danio albolineatus, assembly GCA_903798035.1. Taxonomy (NCBI): domain Eukaryota; kingdom Metazoa; phylum Chordata; class Actinopteri; order Cypriniformes; family Danionidae; genus Danio; species Danio albolineatus. The sequence continues at coordinate 398,281 of CAIGQQ010033337.1, forward strand.
ACAACACACTTCTTGAGATTTTTTTGGGACAATTTAATTGTTTTATGCTTAATTCACTTAAACTTGTTACTTTATATGATTTGTGTTGGGACACTATCAATGAATTATGTAGAACCCTGCATTCTTTACAGTGTAAGAGTAGTATACCTCTCACTGTTCTTTAAACTGCATGTACTATAGACAGCAGTTTTAAACAGTTATATTATAGGTATATTTTCATGTCTTTGTCATACACGTTCTGTGTTTCTGTTCATTCAACAGGTAACATAACAGACTACACTGGTGCCGCAGAGTGCAGTGGGCTAATTGCTCATCCGTTTTAACTGAAAACAAAGATGCTGGTGAAGGAGAGAAATACTGCTGGGACGAGTGTGAGATTTGTCGAGTTTCAGTGTTGTCCTCATTAAAAATGATGTCCTTCTGCCTTTAATCTCTACAGCACAAAAACCAAGTGTATCGCAGTCCTGGGTCAGTATTATGGACAGAATTGAACTCATGTGTGAAGTTTTCAAGTGTGTGTTGTGTGAGTGTGTGTATGTTTATATACAGACATGGATAACCAGAATTGCTGGCACGAGGGTTTGGACATAATACTTTGAAGGCATCTGAAATCATCTTCATCACTGGATAAAGATGCAACATCGACTGGTTACTCTTACATTTTAGAAAGCATAATTGTATTATAATTGAAGCATAGAAGTAATAAATAGCGTAACATGATATCTCTTTGTAGTTAGAAACACAAAAAAACGTTTCGTTGCCAGTCGACTCGTTCTCTCATTGATAACAGTATTATTATAAACTGTTTTGTTGAGTGATTATCTGTGTATTCTAAGCTCAAGTAACATCTCCTGCATTGCATTGAATCCCCGTTTGCTAAGTGCTTGCACCACAGGACATTAGAGAAGGATGACCACTGGTGAATACAGCATGTATATTATTAAAAAAAAGTGAAAAGCCCTGGATTATCAGTAATTAACAGTGTCAAATTCTTCCTCCGGTGTCATCACTGTGCTTAACAATGTAGATTCAGTCCTTTCTGACAAATGTAAATCAATTATATTAGAGGTCTGACTTTATTCCTTGACATTCAAAGAAAGTTTTATGGTCCAAACCAAAAAGCCATCAGTGTGCTTTTGCTTACCTGACCACTTCAGTGGACTGTGTCGCAGGTGTAAATGTCTGGAGCGGTTGGATATGAGAGTTGATGAATATGTCGTTAAATTGTTCTGTATAGTGTGGATGATGCACAAAATGGCTTACTTGAAAAAAACCTATCATTTAGCCTGCAGGGAACTTCTACATTTCTCCAAGTGTCTCCGCTTCAATCAAAGTACAGTATAGCAGTGACTTCAAGTTGTGATTGCTGTAGATGATGTGCATGGTGGCATGAGCATCAAGCCATAAATATATGCCTAGAATCAAACCAATAAACTGTCTTTACCAGCTCATGGGTGTCCTGTGCTTTGATGGAATATTTGGAAATCTATATGGAGTGAAACTTGGCAAAGTTAAACATGTAGAATTAATTAATTACATAATATGAAATGAAACAAAGTCAACACGATTCAAGAAGGTTGATGGTGCTAAAAATATTCACGTTTTTTTTTTTGGTAAGAAATGTTAAAAAGAGACCTCTTTGGAAAGGTGTGAGCAACAGTTACTAAACAGAAATCTGGGAGGAAGCAAAACAATTTACGATTAACAGTTATAAACAGGTGATTAATTGCTAATTTATTCCTGAAAAGTAACAAATTTGATTTGATATTCAGGAAATACAAATGTAAATTGTAGATTAAAACCTGAAATGCAGAAAAACTCAGGAAGCAAGTTACAAATTAGTTGAGAATTTATTTATTTTTCTCCAAGATTATAGTATAGCTCGGATAAAGTGAACAGTACTGTTAAACCAAAGGAACAAGAAATGTAAGCAGCAAACATTTTTAGAACATCTTTTTTTTTCAGGCAGAAGAAACACGCAGAGAAAAGAAAGCTTAACAGTTTCTTTCATGGTACAGATATAATACAGAATTAAATATGGCTGTGCACATTTTCATTTCTCTACTGGCTCAGTTGCCTGTACAGCTGAATAATCAAGAGTTGGATCTCAGCATCACCAGTATTAATGTCTATTGCCTTTAGAAAGAAATCTAAAGCTTCCTGCTTCCTCCCCTCGGCCAAACTCTGTTTCCCAGACAGAACCAGTGACTTGTACTTGTTTTCAGAAGCTTCAGCAGCAGTGTTTGTGGAGCTGACAGGAAGAATGTGTGTTTTAGGAGCGCACTGGTCCATTGTTTCATTGGAGTCTAGTTCAACATCACCAGTGGATTCAAGCACAGCACTGTGCCATTCTTCTTGATCCTGGTCTACTCCTAACCCTGTGCTTTCCTCTTCATCCATTTCAGACTCTTCTGTGTTTAAAGTCTCTCCACTGGGTTCCTGTTCTTCCACCACCGACTCATCTGCTTCACTGGATTCAGATATCTGGTAGGATTCGGTTTGATCTCTAATGAGTTCTTCAGAATCCTCAGCATGAGTTTCATTGGCTTCGGATATCTCATAGGATTCAATTTTGTCTCCACTGTGCTCTTCTTCCTCAACCAATTCATCAGCATGCGTTTCATTGGCTTCGGATATCTCATAAGATTCAATTTGATCTCCACTGGGCTTCTCTTCCTCTGCAAATTCTTTAGAATGAGTTTCACTGCTTTCAGAAACCTTATCAGATTTAATTTGACCTCCACTGTGCTCCTCTTCTTCCTCCACCAATTCATCAGCTAGAGTTCCATTGGCTTCTGATGTCTCATAGGATTTGGATTTATCTCCACTGGATGTATCCACTTCCTCCACCAATTCATCTGCACAAGTCTCACTGGCTCCTGAGGATTTGGTTTTATCTTCGTTGGACTCCTCATCAGACTCATTATCCAGCAAGGACACGACAAAGGATCTTCTTGATGCTACAGAAGCATTTAAACTGCGACGGAGTCTTGCACCATCAACCAAAGTAGCTTTGGGTGTAGAAGAGCCCAATCTGCTAAGGGCATCAACGAACGGACTGCTTGTTAAACACGGCTTCTCTGATTCCTCCTCTTCTTCTTCTTCTTCAGTGTCAGAGATGACCTGCCTCTTCTTTCTCCGCACAGAATGCACAAAGGAATCGTCCACAGATGCGTTCGGAGTAGAACGGATCTTTAAAAGAGATTCGTGTTTGCTGACTCCGTTGTTGTAATTGAAAAACTCCCCGTTGTTTTGTTTGCGCTGATTGATACTTGATTCTTCTAGCCTTTCTCCACTGACATCCATCTGAAGCTGAAACCCAGGACTTTCCTCTGCTACGGATTCCTCCACTTCATGAACTTCCTCATCTTCAGGGAAATACATATCTGCACTGTCTTCAAGCAACAGGTTGAAGTTTCCATGATGCATTTCCATCTCCGCTTTAAAAGGCTCTCCTGCTGTGGCTTCATGTGGAGACGAGGTTGATGAGGCAACTTGTGAATGACGCTTCTCTGGCTCAACCTCTCCATTATCAAGAGCATCGGACGCTTCCAAAAGATCATCCAACTTTGGAAACTGGTGAGAAGGACTTCGGAAGCTGTGTAAAGAGTTTTGTTGCTTGGATTCTGCATTAAAATCTGAGCTGTCTGCCTCATCTGAACTGTCATCCAGTGTGATCACATCAGCAAACTTTTCAGCAATTGGGCTAACCTCTGTTTTAACATTTTGCAAATTCCATTCTCCACCAGGTCGAGGAGATTTGTGTAGCACTTGCCCTTCTTCACTTATAACTTCTACTTCACCTGCATCTTCCACTTCTACACCAACATCTTCCACTTCTTCACCAACCCCCTCTACCTCTTCACTTACATCTTCCACTTCTACACCAACATCTTCCACTTCTACACCAACATCTTCCACTTCTTCACCAACCCCCTCTAGCTCTTCACTTACATCTTCCACTTCTTCAGCAACAACTTCCACTTCTTCACCAACAACTTCCACTTCGTTGCCCTTAACTTTGTCGTCAAAATCTTCATCACCAATAACTTCCACTTCTTCACTTGCAGTTTCCATCTCTGCATCCTCAGCTGATGGGAAGATCTGCTTATCTTCCTCAAATTCTGGCTCATCGAAACTGTTATAAGTCAGATCCACAGTCACAGGCTCATTTTTGATGCGTGGAGGAGCCGGTCGGTCTCTACCGGATGATTTCGGTTGCCCAGTCTGCCTGAGCCAAGCGGGTTCGGTGTTTTGGGCCATGCTGTCCATGAGCTGACCGTGCAGTTCCGACTCCGCCTGCATGAGCTCTTGTGCTTTCTGGACACGTGTTTGTATGTAGTGATGGGACTCTGCATCCTCTGGGTCGTCTTCGCCGGCTGCTGGCTCTTTGGTGAACATGAGGTCATGGTCAGAAATGCCGAACATCTCCATGCTGTGAAGGCGAGCGATGTGCTGGTCCAGGCTGGTGTCAGAGCGGCGGCTTTGTGCATGCATTGCCTGAAGCTGCTGCTGAGTGGAGGACGAGCGCGTGTCCTCCAGTTTGAACAGTTCACGCAGCTCTTGCTTGCTGAAGTATCGAAATGGGTTCTTCTTATCACCGGTTGTCTGCCGGATGAGAGAGTCTTTAAACACCTAAAAAAAAACAGAAACAGAGTAAAAACCCTTATAAGAAAATTATGGATCAGAAATATGGGGTTGGGTAAACATTTTTTAAAAAATTAAGTTTTTGAAAAAAGGGCTGCATTTTTACATTTAAATGCAAGATAATTGTGAAACATGAAAACAATTTGCAATAAATATATTTATGAATGTTTCGCTTTCAATTTTGATCACTTAATGCAGTGGCTCTCAAACTGTGGTACGCATACCACTAGAGCAGGGGTGTCCAAATTCGATCCTGGAGGGCCGGTGTCCTGCTGAGTTTAGCTCCAATCTGCTTCAACACACCTGCCAGAAAGTTTCTAGTATATCTAGTAAGAGCTTGATTAGCTGGTTCAGGTATGTTTGATTAGGGTTGGAGGTAAACTCTCCAGGACCAAGTGTGGACACCCCTGCACTAGTGGTACGTGGAAGAATCGCTGAATAATTAAAGAATAAAATGAACACTTTTAACCCTTTTAACAATAACACTGAGACTCATTTGATCAGACAGCATTGGCTGTTCCCTGAAGCATACGATTACACCCGTGTGCTTAGAATGTTTACTTTAGTGCATCGCGTCATCAGATGTTAAAAATGAATTTGCTTGGCGCAGAGGAGATACGAGAGAAGCCCTTCTGCAGACCAGTCCTGTTGTGCTGTGAATTTCCCCATGCTGCATCATTAGATAAAACAATTATTACAAATGTGTTATATGTGTGCTTGTAGTTGTGTAAATAATGTGTGTTTTCGATTTATGAAGTTATTTGTTTTGTAAAGCAGCGTGGCTTAAGGATTTAGATTTTGGATGCGATTCAAATGGCATGAGACTCAGAACACAGACTCAAGTAACTTTGCCATGCTTGAACCTTAAAGGCAGAATATATTTTATAAATTAGTATCCATGTGTACAGATGAACTGCAAACTGCACCCGAGTCTGTTTTAAAACAGTGGTCGGTGAGCGGTTAATGCAAACTTCACGGTCCACTTAAGATCTTATTCACATCAAATCACGGAAATAATGCACGTATGAACTGGTCAAGCACTGTATTTATGCATTTATTCACTCGCTTTTCAGACACATACAGGCCTGCTGGATTACGTACAGTAAGCAGATCTAACTTAAATATGTAATTCCAAATCATAAAATACAAGTTAGTGTTTAGATTTTAAAGATGTATATAAAAAAATGTAATATGTGCATGCAACTTGTATTTCAAAATGTATGATAAATTTTATATATATGGATGACATACAGCCTATATTCATCAGGTCCAAGCAACATTTCCAGGTTGATGAATAGGCTACTATACATTAATACTTTACAAGTACAGCAGTTTTCTTTTTACTTTTTAAGAACAGTGCCATTTTTAATTAACTTTTTAAAGCACATTTTAATTTAAACTGATTTTTTTTTTTGGTCTGCAAGCACAGTTAATGTTTAAACTATTTATAATGTTTAAAGTGGCTGACAATAATACATATTCTTAATAATAGTAGTTAATCTGCCTTGTTTTTGAACTGTGCAGTGCTGTTGCTGCTTAATTCGGCCCACTACGCTACTGTATTTCAATACTGGTCATTATGGTGGTACTTGGGAGAGACAACTTGGGTGGTACTTGGTGAAAAAAAGTTTGAGAACCACTGACTTAATGTGTTTCTGCTTAAAAAAATCTCTTAAAGAAGTCCAAATTGTAATGGCTTAGTGGAACCGGTTGTGATTAGGTATGGGACGGTAACCGTTTTCAAGGTTTGGAAAAGTCAAGGTTTTAAAACCGACAAAATTTTCTGCTATGCTATACCATTCCTATGGTATATGTAAAGCTTTTTTATTGACATTTTTTAGTTTTTTTTTTTAGGACAGCAGTATCTCCAGCAGAAGATATCCAAGGATGCCGTTTTAAATTGTAAAGAAATCTTTGTTTTTGAAACTAATGAAGACAGCAGAAGCCAGTGATTCTTTTGATTTATTTAGCCTGACATGTTTTCTGCTCCAAAGTATTTTGAACAAAACAATATATATTTTATATTTTATATTTTATAATATAGAATATATTTTAGAGCAGTAATCAGAATACTGTGAAACTGTGATATTTTTATCCAAGGTTATCATACCGTCACAATTTTATACCAGCCCATGCCTAGTTTTACTTTAATAATTTTAGTTTGCCTTCAATGTGCATTGAAAAACAGGCATACAAATAATCACAAAACATGACCCTGTACCACAGAATCATTAATTAGTGTAGATTTTTGGAAACTGAGATTTATCTGAAAGCTGAATCAATAAGCATTCCCTTGATGTATTGTTTGTTAAGATTGGAAAATGTTTGACTGAGATGAATTAGAGAAAATATTGAGAAAATACCCTTTTAAAGTGGTCTAAATTAAGCATAGACCGTTTAGAAATGCATACATTACTAATGAAAACTGAGTTATAAACTGTATAATTACAGTAATAAAGTATAAACATCTTGATGGAACATCTTTACCTAATATTATTGGTATAAATGAAAAATCAATACAAGAGCAAAATGCAACATTAGACTGGTTTTGTGGTCCAGAGTAGCATAAGACAAAATATTTTTTAAACCACGGTAGAGTGATTTTTCTAAACCTGTCTGCGATAGATCCTCTCCTCCACAGTGCCACAGGTGATGAGTCTGTAGATGATGACGTTTTCGGTTTGGCCAATTCGGTAAGCGCGATCCACAGCCTGAGCGTCTGTCGCAGGATTCCAGCTGGGGTCAAAGATCACAACACGATTTGCTGCGGTCAGTGTGATTCCGACACCACCCACCTGAGTGGTGAGGAGGAAGATGGTGTAGCGCTTGTCTGTCTGGAATAGCGAGATGCGTTTCTCTCTTTCAGCCAGTTGTGTCACGGTGCCGTCCAAGCGCAGCAGGCGAAAGTTTCTGTTACGCAGGACGCGTTCCATGATGTCCAACATCTTCCTTGACTGGGAGAAAATCAAAGTCCGATGCCCCTCTTCTCGGAGGCACTCCATTAGAGACACAACAAACTGCAGCTTCCCTGACTCTTCAATTAAAGTGTGATCTGAAATGTTATCGATCTGACTCACAGCCGACTCGCTCTCATCTGAATTAACTAATTCAGAGGCAGACCCTCGCTCCAGGCCCAGCTGAATCACAGCTCGTTGAGACAGGAGTCTGGGATGGTCACAGAGCTTCTTTAACACCGTGAGCTCAGCCAACGGTGACCTGGTAGTCGTCAACAACTCCTTAATCTGCTCCAGCGAGATGAACTTGTTATAAATGTCCTCCTGCACCGAGCTGAGGTATGTCCAAACAATCAGATCGTTCTTGCGTGTCAGCGACGGCATCTCTACTCCTTCTCTAACATTTGGACATTTATTTTCTTGATCTTCTTCATCTTCAAAGCCTTCTTCAAGCTTTTGCTTTTTCTGCTGAACATCGGCTTTGGTTCGCCTGAGAAAATACGGTTTGATGATATCAGTCAAGTTCTGAGAAATCCTCAATCCCAGAGCTTTCTCTCCAGGCGTGGCATCTTTCTCCCTTGCTCGTGTGATTGGATTCTCATACTCGGTTTTGAATGTTTTGGATGTTCCCAGAAGTGATCCTTGGCAAGCGAAGTCAAACAGCGCCCACATCTCTCGGAGGTTATTCTGAACTGGAGTGCCTGTCAGCAGCACACGGTTTTTCGCAGGAATGGCGTGAGCGCTTTTAGCCGTTTTAGTGGATGAGGTTTTGATTTTGTGGGCCTCGTCCAGAATGACGTAGTCCCATTTGAACTCACGGTCGTGGTACGATCCAAGTTGCTCATAGTTGTTTATGAGCATTTGGTAGGTGGTGATGATGACTCCTCCCTTGCGTTGGATTCGCTCCAGGTTCCTGTTCCGCTCAGCTTTGCTGGAGCCATGAAACTCTTTCACCCTCATGCCAGGGGTCCACTTGGCAAACTCCCGCACCCAGTTCTTAATAAGTGAAGTCGGCATGACTAACAGGGTGTGATTGGCCAGCTCTGCATCGTACATCCCTGACAAAAACGAAATGACCTGGATGGTCTTCCCGAGGCCCATGTCATCTGCCAGGATCCCTCCTTTCCTTCCGTCTCGGTAGAGACTGTACAGGAACGCCACTCCTTCTTTCTGATGGTCATACAGTTTGTCATAGAGCCCTTTATAAAGCTTTAATCCGCTATCATTCACATTCACAAATTCCTCTTCCTCCTCGTCGTCGTCTTCCTCCTCTTCTCTCTGAATGAGATCTTGTATTGCCTGAACACGTTTCTTCAGCTTTTCACTAGGCTGCAGCTGGTAGGCCAGCTGAAACAGCTCAAGCGCACGGGGAAGTTCACCATTAATGGCAGCCTCCTTTCCCTTCTGCCGGTATCTGCATTAATAATTAAATAACTGTTACACCTCAGGACAAAATACACTCACAAACTAATCAACAATACTCCACACACTTGCTATTTTTCATTGTTACACATAAAATACATTTTCAGCAGCCAGAATAATTTCAGTTGGAGTTATTGAATAGTTTTTATTCTGACTGCTAATCAGCATTTTAGATCTATAAAACCTTTAATTCAAACAATCAATCAATAGCTCAGTCAGAGAGCCAGAGGTGACTGTATAGAATGGACAAGATCTTTTCTTTGTCTAGCATCAAAATTTAAGGTAATCAAAGTGTTTTTGTTAGCAGATTTCAAATTACATTTGCACACTTAATGTACAACTTATTCTGTCCAAAGTGTAATGTTGTAATATAGATAGATATATAATATATTTGGTGCATTTTAAAAACAAAACACATTTTTTTACACAGTTATATTCATTCAAATAAGAGTGTTTTTCTAAATGTAGTGTTATAATCTGGTTGATCTACGGCTTTAAAAAAGAAAAGAAAAAATAATTTAACTTGTGACTGTCGTTTATGAATCTCTTGTTTGTTTTGTATAGTTAAATTGCCAGCTGTTCATCAGATAAATCCTCCATGTCCAGCAGATTCTTCAGTAATCCAGGATCTTTTGGACATGGAGGATTTTTCAGAACAAATAAAAACCATAAAGATGCATAAAAACCATTCAACCATTCAAGTAACCACATACAGTGGAGATCACTTGTCTTGTTAACAGTTTGTAAACATTTTATGTACACTTACTCAGAACAGTACTTAAAAAAAACATGCATTTTGTATGACATCTTATTTTGTTAAAATTATTCACATTTTCATAATTTCTGCTGGGGTTTCATAAACATTCAATCAGTGCTGCACCCACACACGCACACATTTTAAGTCTATTACAGGCTAAAAAGGCTTGGTGAAAAAGTTTGATACAGCATCAATTTAATAAAGCATCAATTAAATTTGCATAACAAGGTAACCTAAACATGAAACAACTTTGAAAGTTAAGACAAATATTGCTGCATATGCAATGTTAAGTCTGGATTATATTTTATCATTTGCATGTGTTTTTGAGGCCTCGACTGTGTGAGGATTTCAAAAGCATTCAGGCATAAGAAATTACCAATTGGAGGACTATGCAGTATTATTTTGCATTTCAATTATTGCACCAGAATACTCTTATACTCCTCGGAAAACAATAAAGCGATGTTTATTTCATTTGTATGATTTTGTATCTACATTGCACAACAACAACAAAAAAAAGAGCAGGCCTAACCCACAAACACACCCACACATGAGTTTCTGTAAATTTGGGAAAGTTTCCAATGACTTTTATATACTGCACAAAAAGTACTTTTTCCATAACCAAAATTACCTCTACGTGTTTTCATTTTTTTTTTATACTTTATGATTTTTACTCAACATTATCAAGGTTTTTTATGTTTTATTGAAAAACGATATATTTCTTTTTTCTCTTAAAAATCTCTGGCATTTAATATCGCTGTGGGGATTTTCTGTTAATTGTGGGGAATTTCCAGACTTACCCTTTATACTAACCAAACTAAATGTTCTATCCCTAAACCTGTTTGCATGTATGCACTTGCAGCTAACATTAAACAATACTTTAAAGAAAATCCCTTGTAGAAATCATGTTTTATAATGTAGTATAAACAAAGGAGGCACACACACAGAAAAAAATAACTTGATAAAACATGTCAACTACCCTAAAAGTAACAGTTGCACTTTGTATCGACTAGTATAACAATGTAGAATAATTCGTATGAATTAAAGTAGCAGCTATCTAACATTTACTATTTTTGCATTACATTAGATTTAAAATCATCAGAACAGTGCGGACAGTAAAATACACTGTCAGCCGTGATCAGATGTTTATATACACAGCAGTAAATTAAAGAAGCCTTTTGTCCGGGTAACCTTACCTGTCGTATTTTTCCATCTTCTCTGTGTCTAAGGACAGGCAGCTGCAACAAGACAAAAGCGAAAGCGCATAGAGCCATGATCTTTAATGTACAATAGCAGTGTCAAGTTTGAAATACAGTCAAAAAGTTTATTAGCAAAATACATGTAAGCGTTACATATGCAATTACTTACCCCCCAAACTTGTCGGTGACCTCTTCGACGTTATTGCTTTGCATGTTTTTGTTTATTTTTTACGGATTTTCATTTGGAACAAGCATGTGTCTTAACACATCGATTGCGGAAGCTGGTTTGAAGCAATGTTTTCTTCGCGCGCAGCTCACATCCAATCGCTTCCCGTACTTCCGCGCATGCGCGCGATGTTGCCTCGTTTAAACACAAAAACAGAAAGGATCTAGCCTAAAATGGGTTGTGTCGTTTGACCTTGTGTCATCTGGCCTTACCTCGACAACAGATGTTTTCGAATAATTCATATAATGTTTCAAAAACCGTCAGGGGGACCTGTCAATGATACAGTGTTCACAAACCCATACAAAAATGATGAACTCGTTCAAAACTCCAGTTCAAAACTTTCAGTCACTGTTCCAGTCAATAGAGGGCAGTAAGTATGATGAACTCTCTATCTGCGCCAGATACACATGTATTTAAATAGATTAACGGGGTTTTACATGTAGTTTATGCAGGAAAATTCAACCATAAAGGCAAAGTTAGCTTTTGGTGCTGACTGGTAATACTAAATTTCTTTTTTTCTCCCTCTTCAGCATTGAAGTGATCTTATACCCTTGTAACGTTACTCACAACTTAATAAGAACTGTCAGACCCCTTGTTTTTGAGAGGAAAAAAAACGCTTATGTTTTGTACTGTTAGGACCCAGCAAGCAATAGCCGTCATTTCACCGGCTAGGTGAAGTATAGACCAGATCTAGTCCGGCTACGTGTAACCCAAATTTAGCCCGAATAACCTTAAATTTGGTTGCATGCAGTTTTTTATAAAATAAAGCGTATGATATGAATGATACTCCATCATGTAAGCAAAGTCAATAACGTTTATGAGGTTCCTGCAAGTAATAGCCATAGTTTCACTTTCTCGGTGAAGTATAGACCCAATCTAGTCCGGCTATGTGTAACCCATCTCTAGCCCAAAAAAACTTAAATTTGATTACCTGTCTTTTTTTGGCAAAATACCTCGTGATATTTATGATATTCCTTTAAGTAAGGAAAGTAAATAGCATTTATAACGTGTTTGGGTTTTTAAAAATATATGTAATTTTTATAGCCTGATCGTAGCCGTGATTTAGCTCGCCATCAGGCCGGCTATTTATAGCCTACTGATAGTCTAAACTGATTCACTGTAGTATTTGGCGGTGCAGCGCGTGCAATGGTTAATACATCACGTCCGCATTATGAGTACTACATCCACAAATTTTGTTCTGTTTGTAGCCATAATTTAGCTTTGAGTTAGATGGGCTTTACTCACCTCGCAAAATTGACATAAAAATGTAATTGTAGACTTACTGCCTTTTTATTTTGAGTTAAAAATGAATATGGTATAATCTTATATCTTACAGTAGAACAAGCCAGATCTAATCAGTTAAGCAAGATTGACGCAGCTCCGTACTCCACACAATAGATGGCGCTATTGCGCATTTGTCAAGTCGGTTGAAATGGACCAGCAAATCAAGAGGAAGAAAGCTGTTGTTGTTTGAAATTTGTAGCGAGTGCTCTGCAAGGTAAGTGTAATCTGCTTTAATATCATGTTGTTTGCCAATGTTTTATTACATGTGCATGCTTTAACATATGCACAGGCACCCTTCACTCCGTAAATCTTAGACTAAAATGTGAGGGAATGTTACAACCTTTTAAACATGCAAAATTAAACACTTATTAAGCAAAGTTCGTTGATTAACTGCATTTATTTTGTACATTGTGATTCGTCTTCATTAAATTCATGAAGGCATTGAAAAACTCTGTCAAGAGATGATACTTCTGCAGTTCTAGCTTTTAAGAGAAGTGTTAGATTGTGATTTCATAACAAAAGAGACTAATTTTAAACACAAACACCGATTTAATTCTGTTTTTAGTAAGAGTCATTTGTACAGAAAACTAATTGAAGCATTATTTGACAAGATGGCCTCCTGTAATCCTTTACTATAATTGCTGCTACAGGGTTATTGATTTAGATTTAATAAATAAACTTTACTATTTTATTGTAAAAAAAAAATATTTGTACTATGAGTAATTATTTTGACTTGTCACAGTAAAATCAAGTATAAAGTAAGCTGTTAATAATTATTATAATGCTTCTCTTATATTGGTTAACTATTTGTTTTTCTCCACAGATATTTGAGTGTGGCTATGTGAAATGAGCAGTCTAGCAGGTATGAGTTGCTTAAACATTTTAGACTAAAACATTTACGCTATGGCGCTATATTTGCTGGTTTGTGTAAATGTGTAAATAAGTAATCAGCCTTATGCTGTAAACCTGTGACTAATGTTATTTTTTGTTTTTAATCATCAAGCGTGATTGTGTCCTGAAGACCAACCTCATTTGAAGAGTCCGTGCATCTACCTCAATGAAGACTTGTAAAAGAGTATGTGGTAAGTGTTTCAACCTGCCCTCGTTTCATAAATGTATTTGTAAAACTCACAGTCACAAGACTGAGTTTAGAACACATCTCAGTATTTTTTCCTTTTTCTCCAGGACTGAAAGTGCAGAGGCTGAATCTCATTTGGGCTGAGGATGCTGGTCCTGAGGACAGACCCACAGATGTTAGTGTAGAAGTTCTGCAGAACCTGCTGAGTGTCACATATGGATTGGATGGACTTTTTGGGTTCATGACATGTACACTTAAAGGGTTTGTTCAACCAGAAATTAAAACTTTTAATTATTCATTTCGTTCCAAACATTGATTTGTTTTTGGAGTATAAATTAAGATACTTTAGTGAAATCTGAGAGCTTTCTCATTCTCTATAGACAGAAATGGTCCCAACTTGTTTACACATACTTTTCAGTTGTTCAATCAGAATGTTATCAAGCTACAAGAATAATTTTGAGTGCACATAAAGCAACAAGAACAGCCTTTGAGTTTTTTCTTCTGTTGAACACTAGATATTTTGAAGAAAGCCGAATACCTGTAACCATTGATCTCCATTGTATGTTTTTTACAGGTTTTCAGCTTTCTTCAAAATATCTTCCGTGTTCAACCGAAAAAAAATCAGTTTTTATCTTGTTTGTTTTGTCATAACTAAAAATTTGATATTTATTTAGTATTTAATGTTTTTATATTGTTATGTTGCTTTTATTAATAAAAGCTTGTGTTTAATCAGTTTGAATGGATTGCCTTTTTGAGAACCTGTTAATCAAAAATGTTGATATGTATTTGTGTATTTTTGTTGTTTAAACAGTCATTCATTAGCTGATATTTGGATGACTTGTTTAGGCTTGGGCTATGGTTAGACGTCTATTAGATTTTCACTGACAGCCCAAA
>CAIGQQ010033337.1:412748-423177 GCA_903798035.1 Danio albolineatus
GATTTTCACTGACAGCCCAAATTTAGCCTTGTTTTAGCCTAGACCAAAATTCACCGACTATTAGACGTATATATGTAGTCGTCTGTTAGACGTCTAAATGAAGACGTCTAATTTTGGGCTATGCATAGACGTCTATTAAATTTTCACTGACAGCCCAAATTTAGCCGTAATTTAGCCTAGACGTCTAGGCTATGTTTAGACGTCTTTTAGACCAAAAAATGCTTGCTGGGGAGCCTGGGGGCGTTCGGGTGGCTCGAAAGAGACCAACCCCTCACTGACAAAGGGCCAGAATTGGTCTCATACATGAGCTCATTTGTCCTATTTTGACTGCTTTACCACCATAAATAGTAAAAATAATCCATTGAAAAAGTTGGTGACTTCATCTAATCAGTTTGGCCAGAGTCCAACAGCTGTGTAAGAAAATATACGTAAGTGAAATCATATTTCGCTATTGTATTGTTTTTGAAATAGAGAAAACATTTTACAAGTAACTTTTATTCTATATCTTGGACCTTATTCTTGAAGCAAAAATGACCAATGAAAAAGTGTGAGATACCAAAAGCCACCCATATTAAAATGAGTTTGAATACTAATTTAGATATTGTTGTTATCCATGAATTTTCATATGTATTTTTTTTACAAGAGAGGCTAAAAATATTGTAAAGCTCTATATTATAATGATTATTATTATTATTACTATTATTATTATTATTATGTTTGAAATGGCCACAGTTTTTAATTTAAAACTTTAACAGGTTCTTATTTTTTCAATGATATATAATGTATTAAATTGGTATTTTAAAAATAAGTATTTTTTTTTCATATTTCTTTATTGTAAATCTTTCTGAAATATTTTGGTATATCAAAAAGTGTGCTTCTGAGGACCATTCAACAAGCTAATCCAGCTAAAAATAGGGCTTAACGTGTCACTAAAATGCACTATTTATACCTCAAAGTTAAATAGAAAATGAGGCATATAACTGCATGAGAAACTTTGTTTATAACTTTTTGAGAATAAAGGACCACCCCTTTCACCAGGCTGTTTACGGGCCTGTAGTCTATGTGTTGATTAGTTGTTGTTTTTTCAGTGGTGGTGACAGAGCAGCCTCCAGGTACAAAAGTTGAAATGATTGCTTTCACTTGTGATAAAAATGGGACCAGTAATGAACTGTAGGTTACATACACCACTTGTTTGAGTTTTTTTTTATTTAACCCACATGATAATTGAGCAAACGATGACAGATTTTTCAGTTTTGAGTGAATTGTTCTTTTAACAGCTTTCTTACTGAATGCCCGTTGCCTGCTGTCTGCTACTCCTGCATAATACAGAGAGCAAACAACAACATTGTTCTATAAATTAATCAAAACATTGACTTCAGAATAAATTTACCCAGCATTGTGCTCTTAAGCTGGTTTTTTGATATAATATAAGTTAAACACTTAATAAATAGACTTTGAAGTTTAAACAGTAGTAACACAAGGACTTGCTGAATAGATCCTTAAACTTCCTTATTATCAAGGCAGAGCTCTCTCTCTCTCTCTCTCTCTCTCTCTCTCTCTCTCTCTCTCTCTCTCTCTCTCTCTCTCTCTCTCTCTCTCTCTCTCTCTCTCTCGCTCTCTCTCGATTTCTCGTGCTCTCTCACTCTCTTTCTGCCTCTGTGTGTGTGTGTTTATAAATGCCTTGAATTGCAGTAGGGCTTGGCAGAGTTTTGGAAGCACACCGGTAACGTTTTACTTTTCTCTGTTACTAACATCTAACTAACAAGTGTGCTCCATTGTTTTATTGGATAACACTAACACTGCTGGTTGTTATTGCATGTTTAAACAACATAGCTTCTGAAATAATAAAAATGTTCAGTAAGACTTGTTTTGAGAAGGATACCTGGGCATATGAGAACAAGTATTAGAGAAAGTGTTTCTTAATCCCTAGCGCTTTACAATTTACAAGTGTTGATATGGGACAAATACCTGATATTAATAAAGTTACATTTAATATTAAAGTTACACTTATACCTTTTAATATTAGCGTTACAGCAATAGTTTCTATTCCTGCACAGTTTTTGTAAACACTTACTGTAGTCGGAGTCAGATGTTGTTTTAATTGTGTCTGTTTTTCACACACGAGCTTGATAGGAAATTTTTCAGTTAATATTTGGTTTCATAAAGAACACAAATCTGAACTTACTTCCCGTACTTAACCACAGCGAAGAAGAGCATTATTGTGTGTGTGTGCTTAAAGGACTATTGTTACTGATGTTACTTCTGATATTTTCAAAGGTGGTGCATGTTAGTGTAGGAGCTCGAGAACTTTCAGAAATGCTGTGCATCAGGTTTGGTAGCTTCATTGCACTTGTTACAGTAAATTGGGTTCAGGCGGAAGAGATGTTTTTGTATTTTTGTAATAAGATAATCATAGCTTCACATGAGTTTTGATAAAGATCAGGCTTTTAGATGGATCATATGTTAAGCGTTCTCAGGACAGTTGTCACTTGTGCAAACTTGGTTAAAACTTTCTAATGATAAAATATTTATTCTTAATTTAAAAGTGATAACATGATGACTGTGTTTTAAAAAAAATACTAAACAAATGTCAGATGGTTTGAACTTCTTGAACTTCTTCTCCACAGTTCATATCTATTTTTTTTTGTATTTTATGTGTCTGTTTTTTGTATTCTATTTTATGTATTCTGCAGATATAACGTTTAAAACAACGTTCCATATTGATTGAACTGGTTAGTAGTTTCGTCATGAAAATTTATTTATATGTTCTCTGTGCTTCAAAGGTGTGCATGCCAAAATCCCAGAAGATGTCTTTAAAGGTAAATTATGTGTTTGTGCATGACAGATTGGTCTTTTCATCTTTTCGGTCTATATGTTTAAGAAAACTTAAATCTCACATCTGTGACATTAATATCTATATCTAACTATTGGTCGATAGATTTTTCTGTTTATTTAAATATCATTTCCATCAGCCGTTTGTTCTAATGCTTAAATGTCTTTTAGAAGGAGGATGTGCTGCGAGACATGCAGAAGTGCTTCTTCCACCTTAAGACTGAAGATGATAAAAAAGAGGAGACAATCACTGAGAGAGAACGGTGTGTGTGTGTGCGTGAAACAAAAATAAAATTTTACATGGATAATGTGTTTTGCTGTTTGTGCATGTTTGCGTATGCTTTTAGCAAAAAGCAACCTGCTGTATGTAACAATTAATACAGTGTTTGTTTATATTAGATTGGACAGTATTGATATCCGATGTACAGAATATCCGGAGTTCAAAGAAGACTTCCGTCAGATTGTTAAAGCTGGCTGGCTGGATAAAACTCCTCCAAAAGGGTGAGAAAAAACTGAGATTTGGATATCCTTTGCAGCTGTATAATGAAATCTCCTTCCTTGTTTTCTTTATACTTGAATTGTTTGTATTTTTTTTATAAATATTATATAAAAAAATATTATATTTTCAGTGGGAGGATTTACCAGCGTAGATGGGTGCAGCTGGATTCAGAATATTTGAGATATTTTCAATCTATTAAGGTAATCAAATAAATCAGTCTGGTCCACCTTCTATTCAAATATATTTTGTCAACATATGATTAAATAACTTGCTGGAAATCTTGAATACCATCAATATCCTTTCTTTTAATCTGTAGTTTTTCCAGACTGTAGTTTTACCAGAAGGAAAGGAACATTTTATCAGACTGTAGTTTTACAAGAAGGAATGTTCCTTTCCTTTCAGTAACCGAGAAAAAGATGCTACCTTTGTTTTTATTTACATTCCAGAAGTTCTATTGTTTGTTTTTGTGTGTGTGTGTGTGTGTGTGTTTTTAACCTTTGATTATAGAAATCTTTTAATAAATAGCCAGGAAAAATGTGCTGTAGAAAACTATGGAAGTATAATCTAATCTCACCTCACTTTAAAATGAGCATTAGTCGAAGGGAAATGTAACTGAAAATTTTAAAAAGGGGAAACTTTAAATTTCCAAACATACTATATGTATCTCAGATCCCTTTTCATCTTGTATTTAAATATTTGTTGTTGTCAAATCTTTATTGTCCATTTTGCAGACTCAATGAAATGAACTGAATGACATCAAAGTTAAAAAAAAATAGTTCACCCAAAAACAACATATATGTCATCATTTACTCACTCTGGTGATATCTGGATCCAAAATTAATATTCCATCTTATCTTTTGGACCACAAAAAAGTAGTAAAAATGCATTTAACCAGTCACCAGTATTAGGTTTTAAAAAACCTTTGAAATTTTTCTTTGACAGTTTTTTTATAAAGCTCTGTTAACCATGCCGTTGATTTGACTCTCTCTCCATGACAGGAGGTTTACTCTAAAAGGATGGTGTCTCTGGGATCTGTCTTTAAGGTGGTCAGTGTCGGAGATATTCGGTTTGAGCTTCACAGTCAGAGCCGGACTTTCCTTTTTCGAGCAGAAAGCACTCGTGTGTATTTGTCTATCATTTGTCTTAGTCTTAACCACTTTGCAGTGTCTACTACAAGCCTGTTTATTAAGTTGCAAATCATTAATATGCATTCATTTTTTGTGTGTATTTCACAGAGGAAAGAGATGACTGGGTGAGTTGTATTGAAAAGATTCTGAGTGATCGCAAACATAGTCTGGAGCCCCGGAACCTGTTCTTTAAGAACGGAAGTGTGAGTGTTAGTTTCGAGGGCTACCTGGAGATGTTGTCACCTCGCACCAAAGTCTACACATTGATCAGCAGAGACAAACTCTTCCTCTTCAAGAGTCATGAGGTGCGAGTCTGAATGTGAATGGATTCCTTTCTAGATGTTTTGGTGGATTTGAGTGATGATATTTTGCAAATGTGTTTTTGAATAGGAATATTTCCAGGGCATGGGCATCACTGATATTGACATGCGAATGGCAAATGTGAGAGACGGTGAAAACAAACGCACCTTCATACTGACCACTCCATACAAAGCATTCAGGTAAACATTACAGTCTTTTCAATCTTTGCACACAAAACTGGAAATTGCTTGTGCACACGCAGTTTTTTTTTTTACTATTGTTTGTCTACTATTGGAAGTTAAAGTTTTTCTAAATTTATATTTTTGTGTTATGGTTTTGTTTTGTATTTGTCTTATGGTTTATTTCAATGTTATTTCAATTACTTGATTTATTTGTTGTTGTTTTGGTTAATAAAAACAACAATGTTTTGAAAACTTTAAGCTCTGATAAGATCACAGGAGATGAGAGGGAAAGTTTTTTCAAAGTGTCATTTTACATGCTGGTCAGATGGTTTCTTATTTCTTAATATTTTTTATATTTCTATATCTATAAACAGATATAAATATATATATTTTTTAACTTTAAAAAAATGAATAGCTCACAAAGTGTCTCAAACTGATGGAAAGTATTGTCAAAAACAATTGGCCCTTCTTATCAATGTCTGTCAGGGCTTTAAAGATGGTATAATATGATATGGACTTGACATTAAAGTGCTCATATTATGTTTTTTCCAACCTAGGCTCATTCTGATTACGTACCCTTATACACATTTCTGGAGAGAGCAAAATATGTCCCAGGAGCTACATTTTGTTGCAGTTTTTGTTTTCATGAATCCAGCTGGGGCCACTTTTTCAGATCTTAAATTTCTCTAGCGAGTGCCATGTGCCCCTGCTGTTCTCATGTAAATCCACCAGAGGCCGTTGTTGGCTAACCGACCGACCGACCGACCCCCCCTTACATAAACCCAACCAATAGTATTTAAAAATGCACCGATTAACCCACCGATTCCCTTCCCTAAACCCAACCGCAGTGTTTTGTAAAACACATTTTCGGGTTTTACCAGATTCTCACCCTGTTATTTACTTGTTTGTTTTATTTTTTGGCTTCTGTTTTTGTCTTACCTGCTTTCTGGAACCGTTCTTTACCAGACTCAAACCCCGTTGTTGCGGTCAACTCCGCTCTGCATCCAAAGTCCGCCGACGTACGTGTCGAGCTACCTGACAAACTTGTAACAGCAGAAAAGCCGTCCACATGCCGGTAAGCGAGAAAAGGCATCATACCACCTTGTAGCGCTCATTTTAAAGACGAAATGCAGCCATACTTAGCTCTGGCTACATAATTCGCGATCTCCAGAAATGTATATAGGGCTATGTTTTCAGAATGAGCATATGTTGCTTTTTTCAGATGGTGTCCTCCTTTTTGTGTTCAGTATATTGTAGCTGCAGTACATCTGCTTTCAACATCTGTGAAAAGGTCTGCCATGTTTCAAAGATCAAAGAACTGATTCTGAACTGCCTGAAAGGAGAGTCTCAGACAAACTTACGGCACAAACATCTGAAGATGTGCATGAAATATGCATTATGCTGGTTTAACTGCTATCACTGTTTTTTTAGAAAGGAGGAGTTTAGTAAGGCTGGATCTTAGAACAGTTTCAGATGCAGTGAGAAAAGAAGTAATGTTTTTGGCTTTGGATGCATTTAAACTTATCGTAGGTGACCTGCAAAATAAATAGCAATCTTTAAAGGGATAGTTCACCCAAACATGAAATTCTATCAATAATTACTCAACCTATGTTCATCTTTTGGAACACAAATTAAAAAAATATTGTGGCTGTGATCTGAAAGCCTCCTCATCCTCCATGGACAGCAAAAGTCCTGACTCATTCGAAGTCCAGAAATGTACCAAATAACATCGTCAATACAGACTTCATGTGTCTTCAGTGGGTCAATTGCAATTTTAAGAAGCTATGATGAGAATACTTTTATGCATGCATAAAACAGAAACAACTTAATTCAACAGTAACTTCTTTGCGAGTTCACATTAACACTGTGCACTGATGTATACCCCCTGGATGCCTGTGCACAATTTACTCTTTGTAACAAAGCACAGACACATCCGAGGTTTACATCAGCAGCACGACCGATCACAACACGCATAAAGAGCACAGCACTGTCATGAACACACACCCTATAATGATACTAAGGAGAATAAACTGTTAAATAAAGTCTATTTTATTGTTTTACGTGAGCTCAAAAGTATTCTCATAGCTTGATATTATTCCAATTGAACCATTGAAGCGTATGGTCTGTTTTGAGAATGTTTGAACGTGTATATGGAGGATGAGAGAGCTCTCAGATTTCATCAAAAATATCTTATTTTGGGTTCTAAAGAAAACAAAGACTTTAGGTGTTTGAAATAAAATGAAAATGAGTAATATCAATTTAGTTTTGGGGTGAACTAGCCCTTTACAACAGCATAACAGGGGCACTTTGAATTAATTTGTAACTTCATCAATCAAGCGTTAAACTCTCTAAAATGAATGAAAATGTTAGAGGTGCACCAGCCTATAATTATATTAAAGCAATTACTTCTCTCCATGTTTCTCTGTAGTTTTATGGTGGATTCAGAAAGTGACAAGCAGAGATGGTGTAAGTCCCTTTCTGAGTGTGTGAGTCGCTCACTGTCATGTGATGGAGTGTGTGAGAGCGTTTGGCGTGTGCAAGCAAACCGCCTTTGTGCGGACTGCAGCTCTTCAATGCCAGAGTGGGCTTCAGTCAACCTGTGTGTTCTTCTGTGTGAAAAATGTGCAGGTACAGATATACAATTACACATAAGAAATGACAGCAGCTGTACAGTATATACAGTGTATGTCTGCTCATAAATACATGTATATTCATGCTATAACAGGCGCACACAGAAATCTGGGCCAGAACATATCAAAGGTTCGCAGTCTGAAGCTGGATGAACGAGTGTGGACTGATGACCTCATTAGGGTACAATAAATGCTATACGTCCTGTCTGTATGATGCCACAGTTGCTGTACTGTATATTTGTACATTGCAGTTGCAGTTGTGCATTTTTTTCTAAGTGATTTATGAAAATCTTACAACACTTTGCCAGGTGTTTCTAATGCTGGGTAACGACAAAGCAAATAAATTTTGGGGAGCAAATATTCCACCAAGTGAGCGCCTCAGTGTGAGTGCAAACAGCGAGGAACGTCTCAAACACATCACAGAAAAGTACAAGAATGGAAAATATCGCAAATACCACAAACTCTTTGGCCAACAGGAGGCGCTCAACAATGTTAGTCGGTTTAATGCAAATATCAAATAGATGACACTAAATGCATATGCAATGAAGGTTTATCCCTCATGTTTGGTTGGCTTTCGCAGGCTCTATGTTTAGCTATGCAGTCTGCTGATTTGTTGGAGACTCTCACACTGCTGAATTGTGGGGCAGATGCTGCCTGCTACACTGGTATCCCAGAATTCCCTACTCCGCTATCTCTGGCCAAACGTTACAGCCAAACAGTACAAGCAGAATTACTTACCCAGAACATGACTTCAGGTGCGCATATATACTCAAAGGCATTCAAAATTTTTAAAGTGTGTGATTTTAGGTTTACAAATTCATCTAGTTCATGGGTTTGCCTGTGGTTTTTGTAAAACTCGTCTCGTTTTGTTCTTCATCAGAGCCTATTACAACAGAAGTTAAAGATGCAGACCTTCGATCTCAGTGTGGTTACCTTTTTAAGACTGCCTCATCAGCTCGGCCAATCACAGAGCACAAACCCAAAGCAGGTGTGTGGGGAACCTAAAGTCTTTATAGGTTTAGTAGATTGATGTGGGATGTGAATCTCAGTGGCATTTAGTTTGTGCCAATGACAGGTCTGATATTTATCTGATGCTATCTGATATTTGGATAAAAAACGTCAATGATATAAATGAGTAAGTAGAATCATTAAATGTTGTGCATTATTGTGTACGTAAATTTGTAACAGAGGCCAGCTAGTAAAAGTGCGGTGCAGGTAAACCTCACTCCTCTGAACCGGACAAGGTGCTCAGTGACAAGATGCTAGTGGCCATGGTCTTTAATTCTCCTTGTTAGAGCAACCGACTCCTTTGCAGAGAGTCGCCGGTTTGATCCCAGCTCAGAGCATGCTGGGAGGTATAGGACCACTGTGGTTACATATATATATATATATATATATATATATATATATATATATACAGGGAGTGCAGATTAGGCAAGTTGTATTTTTGATGATTAATTTTATTATTGAACAACAACCATGTTCTCAATGAACCCCAAAAAACTCATTAATATCAAAGCTGAATAATTTTGGAAGTAGTTTTT
Organism: Danio albolineatus; assembly: GCA_903798035.1. NCBI lineage: Eukaryota > Metazoa > Chordata > Actinopteri > Cypriniformes > Danionidae > Danio > Danio albolineatus. Next base: position 421,863 of record CAIGQQ010033337.1, read on the forward strand.
AGTTTGTTTTTAGTTTTAGCTATTTTAGGAGGATATCTGTGTGTGCAGGTGACTATTACATAATTATTAGGCAACTTAACAAAAAACAAATACATACCTATTTCAATTATTTATTGTCACCAGTGAAACCAATATAACATCTCAACATTCACAAATATACATTTTACTCTAAATATAATCCTCAAAAATACAACTTGCCTAATAATTATGCACTCCCTGTATAGTGTGTAATATATATGGTGGATATTGCAGATTTCGTCCAGCGCTGGTGTTGTTTGGGTGACGGAATGTTCAGCTACTATAGGAATGAACAGAGCCACCACAAACAAGGTGGGATGAAGACCAGTGAAATCATCTGCCTGTCTGTTAACAGCCCAGGGAAACATGGGTAATAAACCCTGGCACTCTGTCTTTTTTATACTATGTAAAGCTCTGTATTCTCTGCATTTACCTCTGTAATTGGTGAGCAGATATGAGCACACCTTTGAGCTGTACACTGAGGAGGGGAGAGTCTACCTGTTTGGAACTGACGATGGCAGCATTGCCAAGAACTGGATCCGGGCTGTTACCATGGTGAGCAACACTTTTCCTTTTAATGTTGTTTTGTGTGTGTGTACCTGTGTTTGTGTGTTTGTGTTTGTGTGTGTGTGTGTGTGTGTGTGTGTGTGTGTGTGTGTATTTTTCGTTATTGTTGTTTAAAATTGAGTGTAGTTAATATAATATCATTTAAATGTTCAAATCAGCATCTTGTAATTATTTCTGAAGAATCTTATTTCCCATTTTATATATGTATATATATAATTTGAACAATATTTCACAATATTGCCGGTGCTGAATTTGTATCTAATAAATGCTTCTATTAGTTTTAGTAATAGACTTATTTCATAAACAAAGGATTTATGAAATATATTTGAATATGTTGATCTCTCCATCATTGCAGATTCCATTGCTTTGTTTTGTAAACCATTGTTCTGTAAACTTTTACAACTGGAATTATTTTGAAATAATATTAAATAAAATTTTCTAATATACAACAGTATTTCTGTAGGAGCTAAAACAAAAAAACCCTACACTCTATTCAGGCTGTGCTGCCACCTGCACTGTTTGATGTGTGTGGGACCTGTGATCGTCTGGGTCGCCTGCGCTGCACTGAGGCCAGCCATGGCATTGGCTGGTTTTGCCTGAGCGGCTTCAAACTGCATGTGTTACTGGAAGACACTGTACAAACAATCGATCTGCGCAAGCTACTCAGACTCAGTGAGTTACAGCACACACACACACACACACACACACACACACACACACACACACACAC
>CAIGQQ010033337.1:423187-464450 GCA_903798035.1 Danio albolineatus
CACACACACACACACACACACACACACACACACACACACACACACACACACACAGAATGCATGTATACAGAATGTATGTACAGTATATTTACTCTGACTATGTGTGTGTGTATGTAGAGTTCTCTAACAGTGGTGGCTCTACAGTGCTGGTGTGGAGGGGTGGGCCCTTGCATTTGCAGGCTGACCGCAGGCCTCATTTTGCGGGCTGGCAGACCTGCATTCAGCAGAAATCTGGTGCTGGAGATGAGCGGCTATCCCAACAACAACTCACTGACCTGGGCATTCCTGTCACTATCGACCGCTGCCTAGATCATATAACACGTTATGGTACACAAATATCTATTCTGTTTCTGCTATTATGAAGCTTAGCTGTTTTCCTTTATTCTGTTATAAACTAATTTGCATCCCTAAATATGTAAGAATGATTTTTTAAAAGTATGAATGTTGAGATTTGTAAAATAATTGCCAATAATTTGCAAATGCAAAACACAGACATAACGACACATTCATTTCTTTCAGGACTGTTGTCACCAGGAATCTATCGGATGAGTGGCATTAATTCTCATGTGACCAAATTACTGGATACGTTTCAGAATAATGCTCGAAGCGTAACATGGTGTGAGTCTGATTATTCTGTGCATGATGTGGCTAACACGCTAAAGCGATTTCTCAGAGAGGTCAAAGGCGGAGTGTTCAATGGACAAGAGAACAATGACAGCTGGCTTAAAGCTGCAGGTGAATTCAAAACTGCAGTTATGCGAGATCAGATATTTAATGCCGCTGAGAAAATAGGAGTAACAAAATATTACTGCAACAAATACTGTTTTAACTCTTTGCAGGTTTGGAGGACAGATGTGAGAAGATTCAAAGGTACCAGATTCTGCTCTCAAACCTCCCAGATATCAACAGAGAAACACTCAAAGTACTCGTACACCATCTGGTTTGGTATGTTACAGCACATTTGACTGATGAGATGTCCAATGTTTACAATGTAATTTCCGTCTCGACAGATGTAATAACCTTTAGTACACTATAAATCCTTTGTGAGAGTGGTTCCATTTACGTTTGACCACATACAGTAAATGTGTCTTGTGGCTAAACATATATGACTCTATTATTCAAACCCTGTGCTACTGTATATGCAAATGTAACTTGTTAGGCCGACTTAAGTGTCAGATACACTGCGTTTTATTTAATTATTATTACTTTTTACAGAAACATAAGCTATATATTTTATTTGGCATACGAATACTTTTATATGTAGGCTATAGGAGGCTTTGTACTTGTTTACAAGTGCAAAAGGTGGCCTCCTCCGTGATTATTGTCTATTATCTATTTTTGTTGTACAGACGTGTACAAATTATCATTCAAAACTGAACATTAATTTGTGTATAATTTGCAATATTTCTGTGGTTGATTTGAATTAATCATAAGGGGTAGTTATTGCTACTGTTGCATTTAAAAACTTGACCTGAAATGTCTCTTTTGTCAGTGTTCAGCACCTGTCTAATGAGAATCATATGACTGTCCGAAACCTTGGTATCGTATTTGGTCCAACACTTTTTCAGACAGATGGAAAAGACACCACAGCATCTCAGGTGGTGGAGGAACTCATCCAAAACTACTGCAGCATTTTTAAAGTGAGACTTGTTTTTATTGTCTGTGCTAATCTCATTATTAAATCAAAGCTACATTCTGTAAGTTGCTTCAAATTAAATAAAAATGTGAATGTAGAAATGTTTTCTAAATCTTGCTGTACTACCCTAATATACTGTATGTTTAATAACCTATGACAATGATTTATATTTTAGAGTTGTAGTGACAGATTTCATGGGAAAATACATACATATACTTCATTTATCCATGTATCATTATAGTGTAAAACTATTCCGACCAAGATAAACAAGCTTTCAGGAAATCACCGTTTGTATAAACAAACGAACAATAAAATGCATTTTACCTTCGTCCATTCATTCAGTTAAAATGTCTTGTATAATTTGTGAATCTTTGCGTCGAATCGCATCTATTCTTGTTGAGTGTCAGAGCCATTTTTTCCCACTAGATGGCACTAGAGGATGTTACAGAGTGCAACCTTAAATGCAGGCGTTCCCAAAGTTTGCAGCCCGCGACCCCCTAAATAAAAATTCCAGTGACTCGCGACCCCCACTATTTTCTGAGGTGGTTATGAACATACAAACATTGCACACATACCAGTAGCAACTATATAAACACGCCGAGCATATTGACAACACAAAAAGTGCAACAGTCTAACAAACATTTTTTTTTTTAATTATTCATTTTATTCGTTATTCATTTTTTTCATTATTTTGTTTAATTTAATATTAACTGGCTTTTTATTTGTATTTTGTCTTCTGTTGGTTGAATAAAATATGATAATTCTAATAGTTTCATAACATATATAAGATTTTTAGAAATTACCAAGTGACCCTCCCCTAACCGCCCCCACCCCTCATTCTCTCGTGACCCCCACTTTGGAAACCACTGCTTTAGTGTATAAGTAAAGTGAGATTCACATTTTGACATAATAAATATGAATTCAGCATAAAGAGGGTGTCGATCCAGTGTTGTTAATAAACTGAAGAATAGAGACTAACATGAAGCATCTATGGCAGGTCTCGGAGTCTGACCTTGAGAGAAAGCTAAACATGATGTCTGTCATCTTGGACAAACACAAGTCCCAGGTCAGTTCAGAGGACATTTACTATATTGTGTTGGCTTTTTTAATGATATTTTGCCATATGAAATGAGAAGTTTGCTTGAACTTCTTAAGTCTTGACAAATGTGCATACTTACAAGTGTTTAATTTTATTTTGATGGCCTTTGACATTAATGGCTGAATTTCAGAAGACCTTAATTCGAACTCCATCTAGTACCATTTGTGGTGTTTACCTGGAGAAGAAAGAGGAGGGTGCAGAGGTGCTTCTTCAGGTGGACCTTTTTATCTTCTTAACACAAACTTACATTTACTTCGCTTGCCGATCTCTTCTCAGTTGTAGATACATTTTTTTTTTTCTTGTTTGTATGTTACAGGTTGCGGCGGACATGACAGTATTAAAGTTGGTGTCTGTGGTTCTGGAGCTTAAAGGCATTCAACAGGTCAATGAAGAATGCTGGAGCTGCTTTGAGGTTCTAGAGAAAGAGGACATGGGTGAGATTTTAATATTCTGGATGTGGCATTTATCATTAAAGGGCACCCATTATGCAAAATTTACTTTGTCGTGTTGTTTGAATATAAATGTATGTTGGCAGTGTATGTATGTGCACAACCAACCTAAAACGATACAACTACACCAAATGCTTTTTTTTAAATCCCCATAATTCTTAACCAGTGTCTCCCTATGAGCCATTTTCAGAATGTGTGCAATTTCCATATTTAGCCCTGCATGATGGACCCACAGTCTGACAATACTGAACCAGAGACTTAGCCAAAATGTCAAGCTTTAAGACTGAAACAGGAAGTTTCTGAATGTTATAGCTAAGCTATTGACCTTATTCTCGAATGCAGAAGTGCGCTCGTTTTTGTTTTAGAACTTCCGATTCAGTTGCCTATAGGTGAAATGATTGGGAATAATGAACGACAGAAAACGGTCAAACTACTTGCTCCTCAAACCAGTGTGTCCATGACTATACAGACAAAATAGAATAATATAATACGAAAATATGAGTTTGCAACATCAAGCAGCAGAACAAGCTGTTTTTACCGTCTAAAATGAATGGAAGTGAATGAGACCAGAAGTCTTGAGCCAAAAAGATTCAAATGGCTGTTCCCGCTCGTACACGGAGAATAAGGTCAATAGTGTGAAAAATTATTTTACTTTCACAAACTGGTACGGCTGTGATGTAACCGAATCAGTGTGTACTAACACTATGCAGCTGTAGTGATTTGTGCAGTTAAGAATTTCTCTATGGCTTACATAATGAATTGAGGATCACCAAACTATATATTTTCTTTACAGATTAATTTTAAGTGATTTAATAATAACTTTTATAACACCTTACAAAATTGCTCATAACAGATGTACTGTTAATTAAACTGAGAAGGATCAAGAAAAGATTGAAAATGCCAAACTACAGTACCTGTACTGAGTATATTAATAACCTTTCAAGTTATTCACATTTTTCTTGATTTTCTGATTCATTCGTACATACTTAACGTCATGAAGATTTGCTTTACTCTTAATGAATTAATTTTGTCTTAAGATGGTAAGTTCAAAGCAAATGTAACAAAGAAGTTTGTTTAGACAAACTCGAGAATGAAACTGCCTAATAACAAGTGCAATGATGACAAAGGTTTTAATTTATCGATGAATTTAGCATATTTGGACTAAGATTCATCATTCATTCATTTTTTTTTCGGCTTAGTCCCTTTATTAATCTGGGGTCGCCACAGCGGAATGAACCGCTAACTTATCCAGCATTTGTTTTACGCAGCGGATGCCCTTCCAGCCACAACCCATCTCTGGGAAACATCCATACATTCTCATTCACACACATACACTACGGACAATTTAGCTTACCCAATTCACCTGTACCGCATATCTTTGGACTGTGGGGGAAACCGGAAACCTACTCACTACGCCACCGTGGCGCCCTGGACTAAGATTGTAAAATTATTTTTTTGTGGCTTCAAGAGGACTTTTTTTAGCAACCGTTACTTCTGTTTACAGTGCCACATGATCAGAAATCATTCTGTATTCTCATTTGCATAGCCTACATTAAATATTGGTTATTGCTTATTAGTTATAAATTTGAAATACAACATTTTGTAACAATTAAAACATGTCACTTTTGAAAAATGTAATGCATCTTTGCTAAATAGGAAAAAAGTCTTACAAACTCCAGTGTTTAATATATATTACATTTACGTAGCGTTTAACCTCACTGATGCGGTTAAATATTTGCCTGTTATGTTGTAGTACAAAACAGTGTACAGATGAACATGATGGACATCTTATCTGTTTGGTGTACTTGGTGATTAAGAAATTCAGTTTGTTAAATGTATTTGTTGTAACTGCGGGGTATTTATTTTTGAATAGAGAGAACACTGCATTACCAGGAAAGAGTGTTGCCAGTCTATTTCTCACTTAATAATGACTGCCACCTGCTGGTCAAGAAGAATCACGGCATTATCAGCATCATGAGGTACCTGGGTATGTCTCATCACACAAACACCAATGCACTGTCTTTAACAGTCAATTCAGTCATCACAAATGTTGCAAAAGGTGACTAAGGTTTTTTCATGTAGAATACATATTTCCATTTTCAGTTCACAATTTATTTGTTTGCATTCAGGAATATTTAATGAAAATGACCATCTACATTTTATATAGAAATGAGCAAATTGGCACAATATGTTATTCTGTCTACAAAACAAAGAAAACAACAATAAAATCATCTATTGGAAGCTGTTTGGACAGAACTGTGTGTCCACAGTCATATTGGAGTGACATAAAAACAATTAGTCCTTTTTTTAAATTTTCCTGACTAGAGATGGGCACTGAAACTCAGTACTTTATTGGTATCGGTGCTAAATTATAAAAGACAGAAGTATCTGCCTTTATACATCAAATAATCATTGGGAAAGTTCTTACTGTAGTATTTCTCACAAACGATCTGCTTCCTTCATGTCTGTCACTGTGCTGTTTATCTGACGCAGCCGAGGTGGATATTAAGGCACACTCTGTTAGGCATGTGGGAACGGTGGGCGGGGAGAACTAGCATTAAAGGCACAGACCACAAAACTGCAACATTGTGTTCAAAGCAAAAAATTCCAAAATTCTGGAAGGTATAATAAATAATCTGATGGGTGTTTTGAGCTGAAACTTTAGAGATGCGTTCTGGAGAGATTTAAGAAAAGGGGTAAAATTGATGCCATTTAAAATCTCCATTTTGTCCAGACTTTTGATTGGTAGTGTGGTTTACATAATGATGCAGTAAAAAATGTTCTGCAATAGAAATAATAAATATGGCAAATAAATAAATATGCCAAATATGCCAAAATGCTCCTATTATGCTTTACAGATAATACTCTTTGTAGATATCACTATGTAGTGTAATGTAGCTGTTTGTAAATTTAAAATGTCTGTGAGATTTGAAAGCTTTATTTTATTATATTTTTTTTCTACAAAAAAAGTGTTTTGATTTTGAAGGAAAATAATGTAAAACCTATTATGAACTGTATAATATTAGATTTTTTTTAAAATAGCGTAATGCAGTGGTTCTCAAACTGTGGCACACAAGCTTCTCTCTAGTGGTACGTGGAGGAATCTCTGAATAATAAAGTAAAAAAATGAACACACTTTTAACCCTTTGACGCATATAATAACACTGATGTGATCAGTAAACTGATTTTAATAGGCTAAACCATTTATTTAAGTGGCTGACAATAATAAATATTGTTAATTAGAAGACTTAATCAGCCTTGTTTTTGAACTGTGCAGTGCTGTGGTTGCTTAATCAGGCCTACTATGCTACTGTACTTCAACACCGGTTATTATGGTGGTACTTGGAGAGACAATTTTTTTCTGAGGTGGTACTTGGTGAAAAAAGCTTGAGAACCACTGGCGTAATTAATTTCATCCTGAAGAAAGGCCAACTGCATTAACATTGCTTAAATTGTTTTATGAGCATCGTAGTAGTTGTTTGCTTGTCTGCTTGTGTGTGTTCAGAGAATAAGGTCAATCTGAGTAAAAGTGGACCACTGCGGATTTGTGAGGTTAAAAGCGAGAGCAGCAGAAACTTTCATACTCGTCACTGTGACCTTTCTGGTGAAACCTTCAGACTGCACAAAGAACTACAAGTAGGTGTGAATGTGGGTCAGATTTGCATACATTTTAAGGACCAAATATCCCCACAAAGATTGGTAAAACCTGACACTGATAATTAATTACATGCTGCATATTAATAAAGGATGTTTAATATGTTTTGTTTATTTTATGTTTATAAATTCACACAGGTGTCACTTATCTCTTTTCACTTCTGTTTTTCCCCAGGGTTCTCAGGTTGAGAAGGATTATCTTGTCAAAGAGATTAAACTCTATCATGGTTGCCGCAGCAAACTACATCCACCCACACCGTAAGAAATCTAAATCCAGGCCTATGTTTTTTATATCAGGATGCAGACAGTTGGGAAATGGTTATGTGCAAACATTTTCTTAAGCAGTCATGAAACTCTGCGCTTTTGTAAAAATGCTGTTAGGGTGATTGTATTCTGCTGGAAAGTGGAGGTGACTTCTTTATTTAGTTTAATTTCACTGTGACAGTCTTAAAACCATCATAGATCCCTTCAAATGCACTTTGCAGTTCACCATTACACATGACCAAATTAATGTGTGTCTTACCTGCTTTTGTAAGCTCCTTGTACAAAAACATATACATTTGCTTGTGTGTTTGCACGTGTGTTGCTGGTCTCATCTCTCTTTTAGCCGTACTCTGCTTCATACTACCATAGTAATAGGTTTTGAATACTTCAGCGCGGCACAGTGACTCAGTGGTTAGCACTGTCACCTCACAGAGAAGGTCGCTGGTTCGAGTACTGGCTGGGCCATTTGGCGTTTCTGTGTGGAGTTTGCTTGTTCTCTCTTTGTTTATGTGGGTTTCCTCCGGTTGCTCCGGTTGCTCCGGTTTCCCCTACAATCCAAAGACATGCGCTATAGCTGAATTGTATATACTAATTTGTTCCTAGTGTATGTGTGTGTGTGTTAATTACCCTCTAGTGGTGAAAAACAGTTGTTGTATTTGTACTCTGCATATGAACATGCTGCATCAAAGTCGCAAGGCTACTGTGTTTGCAATGTTATGGACTAGTAAAGACAGCTTACACTCCTAAAAAAGGAATGAATGGACTTAATGTCCATGGAGAACAAGTCTCTGACTAGAGATTTTTTTTTATTGATTGACAATTATGACCACTGCATACATTTAGAATTTTTTAAATTATATTTTTGTTTCGCTTGAGTGCATCATTAAGTCACAGATTAAATCTGTGTTTATTCAAGCTAATTTTTAGAGAGGAACTTCCAACTGAAATAGTTGAGAGTTTGCATGTCTGCATGAATGCTATATAAAAATAGCTTTAGCAATGCATTTGCTTGTGTGTTTGCACATGTGTTGCACGTGGCACAGTGACTCAGTGGTTAGCACTGTCACCTCACAGAGAAGGTTTGTTTAAGAACACATTAAATGTTTTGTTATCTTTACAGATGGGGACTAACCCTGATTCATGACAAGCAGCAGTGGTGAGTGTGTTGATTAGTTTTTTTTTGGTCATGCCCCCCATTCAAACCTTTAACAGAGTCTGCCTTGTTTAACCCTGCTTCTAACTGTATATCAGTTATACCGTACATCATATATACACAACATAAAGCCCAACAACGATGCGGGCATCCTGAGTTCGAGTCCCAGCTTGTCCCAATTCCATCCCCCTCTCTCTCTAATTTCACCACCTGTCATCATACTGTCCTGTCGCATAAAAACAAAAATTCTATTTTTCTGCTGATTATTATCCAGGTAGAACATTACTTGAACATTTCAAGTAGATGCTATATTTATAGATTAAGATTATATATGTATACAATATTAGTATATTGTAGGATCAAAATAATTTCATTATTTTTTGAGAGAGATTGTGTTGCTTGTGTAAATGACCTGTATCTGTGCATCTCTGTCTCTCTACAAACAATAAAGCTGTGAGTTAAGCTACATTTTGCTTAACAGAGCCATTTTGCCTCTTCACAGGTTAACAATACTATATTAAATCTATTTAATGAATTCTCAAGAGAGAGAAATTAAAGTAGCCAGTGGGAAATAACTACATCTCTCTCTTCCACCAGTGAGTTTATGAGTTTACTTTTAAAGGAGTGTTTTTACACTCTTATTGCTGAGAAATATAATACAATATAACCATTCACTACTGAAGCTGTTTAAGTAATAAAAGTTGCATGCCAGAACTAACAGGTTTTCTCATTTCTGTGTGTGCACAGCTCAATATTTACTAGTGATACAGTGCTACAGTATATTTCCAAAGATTTTGGGACACATGGACTTTAATGACATCCCAATTTTAATCTCTAGGGTCCAATATATAGTATATGTTATTTAACTCTAATCCATGACTATTTTCTAGCAGTCTCCATGCTCATGTTGTCTCTGGGTCTTTTTTCTGTCAGGTATCTGTGCTGTGAGAATGAGGATGAGCTGATTGAATGGACAGCCACATTTTACAGCATCCAGGTATCATCGCTGTCTCTTTAACTCGTGTTATTAATAATTTACATTTTTCATTTTTTTTTTCATTTCTTATTCATAGTGTAATGGTGACATCTGGCCCTCCTGGTGAAATAACATCAAAGCAGATGATGGGTTGGATAACAGCAATTTCCAAAATAAAAAGAACAATTGCATGAAAATATTCCTAAACACACTGTGCTTCACTCAACACTTGCATTATGAGAAAGGGACATGATGTATTTGTTACTTTCATTCGTGTATCTTTGGCATCAATTTTTCAAAGTATACCGTTGTGTTTGTCAATTCTTCTCAATGTGAATGCATAATGTTAGAAAAAAAAACAGCGTGGATTCAAAACGGTTCGAAAATAATTGTATGTGGGTTTTTTAAACAAATAAAAATCAAAGTAAATAATACAGAGCTTTAACTATCCCTTTAAGCTGGTCAGTTTTTGAGTAACATGACATTTCAGAACAGGAAACTGCAAATCTTGTACTGCTTGAGAATGAGCTTCCAATTCTAAAACTTGGACTATCTAGATGTACATTTATGCTTTCGCCAGGAATATTTATCTGGAATCATCTGATATATTTTATCTGACACTGTAACTGTTTATTTAGCAATCCTACAAGTACCAATTTTTCAGGCCACATGAACGCCCTACAGTTAGTAAGTACAACTGCATGCAAATACTTATTTCTGCGGTCACTGCACTGTTGTGCCCTCCTCCTTCCTTGACATGCACAGTAACCTATTTTTTTTGCAGTATTTGACATTCTGTGCTTTAGAACAATGATGTCTAATTTGAGAGTAATGAAATTGAAAGTCTTAAGTCAACTTTTGTTGACTGTCTCCTGTCTAACTGGGTACGTAAATACTAGATCTTTTGGTTTTCTAGAGAAAATTTCTTGAGTTGAGATGTAATTTACATAGACTAGTTTGATTTCCTTTTTTTGTGAAATGTTTCTCTGACTACCCATTATTTTACACTTTATTTTTAATGTTTACGTATTTGTTCTAACTATGAATAACTTTGCGACCACATGTTAACTGACTCTGAAGTATTAAAAGAGTATTCGGTTAGGTTTCAGGTTAGTAGAAAGAATTATAGGCTATTTTAATTCATCCATTCTCCAAAGAGAATATTCTTTTACATTTTGTTGTATTTTTAAAACACAAAATATGGGTAAAATACCTGTAAAATATATTTGCAGAAGTTTTTTGGATTATTATTATTATTTGTATTATTATTAAATGTTTTTGTAAGCGTAGTATTTATTTTCTGTATATGAGCAATTCCATGCAAATGTCAACCTTGCCATGAAAACAATTAAGTTGTTACCAAACCAGCGAAACCCTTTTAATTTTTTTTGTATATTCTTCTATTTTACAGTGCTGTACAAATACTCAAAAATGTCTTGGTCAATGTTTTCAAACAATTATATTTGATTTACCAAAGTCACACAGGTGGAAATTTCACATCCGTCACATCCATAACAGAAAAGTGTCACATCCATAACACAGCTTTTCCCTCATAAATGCAAAAATGTATATTAAAATAAAATCAGCCATGTTTGTTCTATAGTGAGCAAGCTCTTATCCATGTGATTAGCATTGTTTCTTTTGGATTGTTTAATCCACAGAATTTCTACAAAGTATGTTGTAGACTGTAAACTCACAGACTTTTTTCGTCACATCCATAGCGCACGTTTATTTTCTTCATTTTGAAGTATAAAAATTGTTTACAGATTGATATTTTCCTGCTCCCATAACTCTGTGTATAATTGTTTTGGAAAATATAAACAGATGTTTGAATATAATGTTAACATATACCTTGTCTGCGCGTTTATGTTTTGAGTTTTTACTGCAAATGTCACATACATAACGCTGGAATTGCTCATATATAATATATACTGTAGGTATTCTTTTTAATTTTAAGGCTGCAGTGTTTTTTTAATTCTGGTGTGCTGGGCTTTAGATTGACACCTGTATACAGTAGGTATTTTTATTATCATGCAAGTAAAATCAGCTGACAACAGAAATTTTATGAAAAATCTATATTGTTTTCAACAAATGATTCTTGAAGAGGCAAATAATTAGGAAAAGTGTTAGTAATATAATATTTTATATATTTTCTAGAAAAAGAATCTTAAATAGGGGGGATTAAGGAAACAGTAGAGAATTATTGTTTTAAGATGAAGTGAAATGTCAGGGAAGCAATGGATAAGTTTGCATCAGTGGGTGTTTGTGCAGAAAATATTAATCAGTTTGTAAAAGAGAATACATGTGTGAATGAAACGATGAATTTACAAGAGCGATGTATGCAGCACCTCTGAAAATGTCTCTAAAAATGTGCCACTTCGTTTTTAAACGAGTGATTTTTACTGTAAGTCGATATGAAATGTAATCACAAAGAAATTCAAAGATTATGTCAGCAGAACTTAAAAATTTAATCGTTCATTACAACCATGATAGATTAATTCATTCATTTTTCTCTGGCTTAGTCTATTTCAAAAGATGCCACAGCAGAATGACCCGCCAATTATTTCAGCATGTGTTTTACACAGCGGATGTGACAGCCGCAACCCATAAACTCTCACCCATAAACTCTCTTCACGCACACACACACTACGGACAATGTTTAATCAGTTCACCTACCGTGTGTCTTTGGACTGTGGGGGAAACCGGAGCACCTGGAGGAAATCCACGCCAACATGGGGAGAACATGCAAACTCCACACAGATACTGGCCCAGGTGGGAATCGAACCAGCGACCTTCTTGCTGTGAGACGACAGTGCTAACCACTGCGCTACCCGATAAATTATTTGTGCACATATTAACTCAGAAGCTTCACTTTAACATTCTGTCCTCATGTTTATTCAGATTCAGGTATTTATTAATCTGTTATATATAGTTCTGCTTACATATGTTTCATAGTACTTTTATATACCGATTAGTGTACATATTTCTTATTAATCTCATTAAAAACTGCGTACAAAAGTATTTGAAAACCTTTTATATGACAAAAGTGCAGTATAACAGAATCACTTAATTCATCACCCAATAAGTCTTACTGTTTTAATCTTCAATAAAACCTACACAACATTCACATAATTACTTCTGTCAAATACATTGTTCTGGTTCAACATCAGCACGTTGCCTCAGACATCTTTTCTTTGAGAAATGATCATAAAAGTTTCAGTAGCATAAATGTCCCCATGCTGTCTAACCACAACCTCTAAATACTTCTAAGTACCTAACCTCACTTCCTGCGTGAAAGTCAGTGTTTAACATTTTAATACCAAAGAAGGTTCTTTAAAGCAGAAAAGGTTTTGTTTTTTTTAATCTTTAAAATGTTACACACAAGGGGCGCCATGGTGGCGTAGTGGTTAGCACATTCGCCTCACAGCAAGAAGGTCGCTGGTTCGATCCCCGGCTGGGCCAGTTGGCATTTCTGTGTGGAGTTTGCATGTTCTCCCCGTGGTTGCGTGGGTTTCCTCCGGGTGCTCCGGTTTCCCCCACAGTCCAAAGATATGCGGTACAGGTGAATTGGGTCAGCTAAATTGTCCGTAATGTATGAGTGTGAATGAGAATGTATAGATGTGTTTCCCAACGATGGGTTGTGGCTGGAAGGGCATCCGCTGCGTAAAACAAAATGCTGGATAAGTTGGCGGTTCATTCCGCTGTGGCGACCCCGGATTAATAAAGGGACTAAGCCGAAAAGAAAATTAATGAATGAATGTTACACACACACACAGAAGTTGATGTGGAGCTAGACACGCTGCTGAATGCTATTGGTTTGGAGAAACGTCACTAGCACACACAAGCAGGAGAATGAAAACAAAGAAACCGGCAGTTTTAAACAGCTGAGACATTACAACATAATTCTATTTATTGCTTATGATCACACGGACTGAACACCAAGGAGGTGGTGGGGGATTAATTACTTGAGGTAGCTTAATTTAAATAATAATTATTAAACTCTGTTAAATGCATGTAGTGAAACAAAGGACTAAATTATACATTTAGATTCACCAGGGAGGTGGTCACACTAAATCAGGGCTGTCCAAACTCAATACTGGAGGGCCGGTGCCCTGCAAAGTTTAGTTTCAACCCCAATCAGACACATCCAGGCTAATCAAGCTCTTACTAGGCTTTCTAGAAACATCCTTGCTGGTGTGTTGAGACAAGTTGGTGCTAAAATCTGCTAGACATCGTCCCTCCAGGACCGTAAAATGTCAATATTTGTAATAATGTTATAACATGTTTTGTTTCCTCATAGACTCGTTTATCTGGGTTTCAGCCTTGGATGGATTAAGTGAGTAAAACTATTCACACATAAAAGCAAACAGGATTGTTGATCAAACATAATATTTTCAGGACTTCTAAAAAAGGAAATTTTAGCATATTGGCAGATATTTTAGATTTTTTTATTAAAACACTTTGATTTTGATGCGTTTCACTGATAACAGTCTTATTTTGCTTCTCGGCCGTTTTGATCTAAGAGTCTGTCAGTGACGTGCGGTGAGGCTTGTGGCTGGTGAGGCACTTACACATTTTCTATGTCAAAAGACTTACAAACATATCCACCCGACATATTGGCCAGCTACCGATTGTGTTTCATATATCATATCAGCCTCATTTCTATACACAGAGCAGATACATACTGGGCCAAGAAAGAATAGTAAAATGTATAGCGATTAAATGTGCCTCCCAAAAAACACAAAGCTGGATGCTACAGACAACTATAACAAGCGACACACACAGCACCATGCACTCTCACACACAACCACAACCACAAACAGCACCATGGCAGATGCGCTCTTTTTTTTGCCTGCTTGCTCGCTCTCTCTCTCATTCACACACACAGGATTTGCCCTTACAGCACTTGTAAATGAAGTCTTGACATGACTTTGAAATGATCGTGTTATCTTCAGTCCCGTTCTTTGAATTCTTAGCTCCATTATTTATTCGCTTTATTTATTCAAGTCCAATTTTGAGAATTTTTTTTGTGGAGGAAAAACTTTTGAGTGTGTAACAGAAGAGTTCGGAAGCTTTGGGACATTTTACTTCCTTGTTAACAGATTGTTGTGATGCTTAGTTGGGAGCCCTGTCAATCATCCACATTTCTGTCATATTTAATTTCCTACCTCATTGGAAAAGCAGAAGCAAGATAATCTCATGAGTCTTTCATGCGGAGAAATCTCCTCAGGTGTTTGGATAATTCTGCATTTAGACGTTAATGTCCAAACACGTCTTTATATAAGTTCAGCATTGTTGTAAATATAACACAGACAACGTGATTTAAATCATCTCCAGTGGGCTAGATATCAACTAACAGTCATACAAACATCTTTCATCTCTCTATTTGACGGTTGAGCTTGCACGTTCATCATGTTTGTAGTTTGTGTACACTTTTCATCCGGTTTTGTAGTTCTTATTGAATTCCCGTCCAATGTGCAATGCACTGTGGGCAGTATCAGCGGTTAGAGTATGGACGCTGCAACACTTAAAAATTTGACCGGAAATAGTAAACCATCCAGGAATTTTTGGCATACTCTTCAACATACTACGATTTGGGACATACTAATTCTATTTTAACATACTATTTAGGACAGATAGTATGTGGATTGGGACGCAGCAACAGACTCCTACTGAACTTTACTGCATAGAAGAAAAGCAACCACTGAACATGAATAATGTGAGCTCAAATGCGCCCTCTTCAGTGCGGCAGAGCTACTGCTTGCCTCACCTCATGTCTTTTCAGTGTGGCTTTATGTCGAATTCGAACACTAAATAAATGATAGACATACGTGAAATACATCACCTGTCATATGGAAAGTGAGGACATATATTAAACATTTCTACAATGTATAAAAACATTTTGATAAAGAATTTTACATTGGCAGCATACACCGAGTGAGCAAAAGGGGCTCAAGCCAGTTTGCAAGGGATTACGCAATCTGACGAGAGGCTCAGCTCGGTGCTGTCTCAGCTCGCTTCCTACGCTGTAATTGAACAGGAGATACGCAAAATTAATCAATTTTGATCATAAAAATTATTAAAATGATTTGAATCATACAGAATTGCATTTTAGCACAGATCAGTGGACAAACATTTATTTTATCATTAGAATACATCTCATGATGGCAGGTGAGCATGATGACAGATGAGGCAGTGCCTCACCTGCCTCCCCTGACCGCACGTCCCTGGAGTCTGTATATTTGTAGCACAGCGGAAGAGCATTGTTTTTTTGTTGTTGATAAGTGTAATCAGGTGTAGTACATATAAAACTTTTTAGATTTGTTTGGGACGCCGTTTTTTTTAGCACCATTTTAATTGTGAATGAGACATGATTTGGCGGTCTTGTCGACTGTATGGCATGGCCGTTGTTTATGCCATGGCCATTGCAATTTGCACATCTGCAACAACGCAAGTGTACACGAAGCACACAGCGCAGGGCTTGAGACTCCAGCTTAAGATCCCCCTTCTTTGTTTTCCCTTCTAAATGTGTGTTGCATAAAACAATAAAGTAGTTTTAATTTAATAAGTGATATTTCTTTGCTGTGTTCCCGATGTTTCAATAACGCATAATAATCTTCATGCCATATTAAAGACACAGCAGCCAGTAACAGTTGTCAAAAGTTTTTGTCAAGTTTAAAATTTGTGTTTGTGCATGATACCTACGCGTTTAAATGCACGTGTGTGTCAGAGACTGTGTGAAAGAGCGACTGGGTTTCTTTATTTATTTATTTTGGAAATAATACAAAATATGAATACAACAGAAAGACATAAAACTTTACAAATGACGTTTGCTCTTTTGTAGGCTTAAAACAATATAATATTGTTATGTTCTTGTATTGAGTCATTGAGTTATTAAGTTTTCTTTCAAACATTCGCTCGGTATCTCACTATGGGAAACGCCTCAGACGTGACAGACTATGGAAGCACCAATTACACCACGTCCGTCCGAGGACGGACAAATCACAGCTCACAATTAGGAACCCACCCTCTCCGTTATAATCCGCTATAATGTTCACAAACGTACTGTCAAGGCTAATGTTGCCGAACGCAGCTCATATTATTGAATGGGTTCTCTGTCGTTATTGAGTGTTTTACTGCTTTTACTAGCAGCGGCTAATAGCTAACATGTTAAGGCAAGCTAAGAGTGTAATTTTTGATTCACCATGTCTAAAGTTACAGCGGAGAAGTGGAAGAAGACCGGTCCGTCAGTAGGCGGATTTATGATCTTGGGCCAGGATTTAAATGTGCATGGCATGTATGGGTGTGAAAGCTGCGCGCGCTGCCAGGCAATGCTGATGAGAATTTTGGAGAGAAGGCTTCGAGTGGCGCCATCTTCCAATGATGATCCGGTTCTCACTGAGGCTCCTTCCTCGACTAATAACACAAAATCCTCTCCTCCGCGGGATCTTTATGGAGTTATAATCCCCCGAGTATGAGCCGCTGTTCGACCAGCAGCTACTGGTGGACGGTGATGAGATGGAAGGGGATGCATGATGAGATGCTAACCCATCTGCGAGATGAGCCGGACGATGAGGAGAAGTCATCCGCCCTTCTTCCCATGCATCCAGGCTGGCTAGCACGTAGAGTGGCGAGGTGGCATCGACGGTGGTGGATTGTGACCTTACAGAGGTTTGCAAACGTGCTGCTGCCAAGCTCAGCGTGGCGTAGCCTGTAACTCCGGGTCATCCCAGCAAAACAACTGCTTCCTGCTCTCCCAGAATGCATCACAAAGATGAAGCGGTCATGGGATATACCCTTCACTAACCGTGTGCCTGTCAAGCATCAAATGTCAAATCAACGTCAAATCAATACCTACTTAATTCCTTAAATTTTTTAGTGCTTTTCTAGACACTCAAAGCACTTTACACAATGGGGGGATCTCCTCATCCACCACCAGTGTGCAGCATCCACCTGGATGATGCGACGGCAGCCTTATTGCGCCAGACCACACACCAGCTGATTGGTGGAGAGGAGACTGAGTGAGGAAGCCAATTATGATATGGGGATGGTTAGGAGGCCATGATGGACAGACGCCAATGGGCAGATCTGGCCAGGATGCCGGGGTTAAACCCCTACTCTTTTTCGAAGAACATCAATGAACTATGTTTTTAACAACAGAACTTGCAACCTTAGTTGGTTTTCGGAAACGCACCCCTGGGTGGGTCGTGTGACGTTTAATTCGGGGGGTGGCGTTTGCGTGACGCGCTGCGAGCTACTAGCCCGACTGTGGAAACGCGACATAATTTCAGCCTCACTGCTCATTCTCCTGGGCTATTGGCCCAACTCGGCCCAATAAAAGCCCTGGCTCGCACTGGTCCGACAGTGGAAATGTGGTAGTGACTTTCACAGCCACTAGTTGGTGCTATCTACTTTTTAATGCAACTCCAGCTGTTGTTGACTCCACTTGGGTTGCTTCACACATTACTGATAAAGACAAAGATCGAATTCCGAATTGTATTTTTGCACCCTTAAAGGGAACTCTAGAGAGTGAAATCATTGTTTACTATGTAAACCACTATTTATTATTATTATTATTTTGTAAAACTTTGGTACAATGTAGATTTTTATTTTGGTATAGTTAATAAGGTATAGGTATAGTTTTTCTTTGGACCAACCTAAAAAAAAAGCATTACTGTAATTTGTTACAGCTAAATTAATACATTTTCCTCGTTATAGTTTTGTTTTGGTTGAAACAAAAATTAATTTAATATTAATTTCAAATATTTATTCTGCCCAAGAAAAAAAATACATTTAATTACAGGTAAAATGTTGTTTTTACATGAAGTAATTGAGTTACTTGTTTAACTTAAAATCAAAATCCAAGTAAAAATGTACTTTGAACTAAACTATAGTGAATAATATATAATGAATACATAACATTAGGATGTTTTTGCTAGGTATTTTTATGTTCAATAATAAGGTAAACTACACACAAAAAAGGTCAAAAACTTATGTTGTATCTCTACTGTCTTTAGTATCATTTAAGGGACAAGTTTGCAGGAACAAAATTATGGATACTGAAGGTACGAAAATGTACCTTTGATTCTTAGGTGACAGCATGCATAAATGAATAAAATATTTTGATATATGCATTTTTATTTAGAAATGTACACATATTTCATAACACCTCGACTGCAGGAGTGTTATGAAAAAAATAGACCATTTTTAAAAGGCTTACAGTTGTTCAAGGCATTTTCCACTGTACAGTAAATAATAAAACTGAACTAATACAAATACCAGCAGAAAGAAAGAAAGAAAAAACACTAATTACCGTTCAAGATCTATATACAAATTATTGCACAGGCTACATCAATACTGCACACTTTTAACATTCAAAATATTTTTCTTCAGCAAGAATACCTAGTCATAATAAATAGTTTGTCATCAACATTTTCTCTGCTGTTCAGAATGCAAAAATGTTCTGCAACAGTGCAGAAAACCTGAAATATTAGTAGCCTCTTCCTCAAAATCAGTAGATTTTGCTTTTTGTAAACGTGACATCTAATGCACTCATACTTGGAAATTGTAATTTGACAGTCATTAAAACCACAAGTCACTGAACATTTTGCCTCATGCATGAATGAGACCTATGTGCTGGATTAATTAAAGATTGTGAAACCTATCCAAGATCATTTAGGCAACAAACAAGGCTGTGCATTTTTGCAGATGTAAGATGTTGATTACTCTGGTAACAGGAGTCAGTAGATGCTTATCACTGTCCATAGAAAGTTTCAAAACATACAGTGCAGAAACATCAAGGATCAAAGTTGTACCCTTACGGTGCCTTTTTTCAGACAGTGTATCTTCTGATTTCAGTGTATCGTCTGTTTTCAGTATGGCTGTAAAAGGCACACAAGATGGTGATCAAACTCACAGTATAAAAACTGAATAGCAGTACTTTATGTAGTAAAAATACTTCGAGAAAATCTAATGCTTTTACTTTTTCCTTGGGG
This sequence comes from Danio albolineatus, assembly GCA_903798035.1. NCBI lineage: Eukaryota > Metazoa > Chordata > Actinopteri > Cypriniformes > Danionidae > Danio > Danio albolineatus. The sequence goes on from CAIGQQ010033337.1 coordinate 442,414, forward strand.
GGGTGGGTTGGGGTTGTTTTTTGCTTTAAGGCAAATTTTATTAAACAAGTTAAACCTGTTTTTACTTAATCCAATATAAATATGTACTTTGAATGAAAGACAATAGTTTCACTTCTTTTCAGTCTTGTCTCATCTCCTGTGCAATTGGGGTTGTACTTGAAAATTAAAAATGCAGCAAGTGGTGTTGTGCAAATCCTTGAATAAAGTTCCCAATGTGAAATTAAGGTTTCTTGTGCTCAGGGAACAATGTGGTTACATCTCAGTCAGTGCCCCTGTTCAGTAAAGGCACTGATCATTGAGTCGATCATTTAAAGGTTTGTCTCAGTCACACAGTCCTTCCAGTGCAATAAAACGACTGCTCTCTGAATATTCCCACAGTGCACTGTGAAAACGGAGAATAAATGCACACTATAGGTGTGTTCGAAATTGCATACTTCCGCACTGTATTGTATAACAGTATGCGAGCCAAGTAATAGGACCAAGATGATAATATTTAAAAAAATCCGATGAGAAGTGCCAACCTACCTATTACTTCAGACGAGATTCTGCTGTTTTTCCAGGCAAATACAGAACAGTCTCAAGTCAGCATTTTTGGATTCTTTTTTGACTTCATTCAAAGGGATAGTTTACCCAAAATGAAATAATTAAAATAATGTCATAATTTACCCAACCATCACTTGTCATAAATCTGTTTTGAGTTTCTTTCTTCTGTTAAACACAAAAGATGTTTTGAAAAAATGTAACCAATTGTTTTTTCAGTATCAGTGGAAGTCAATGGTTTCAGGTTTCAAGCATTTTTCAAAATATTTTCTTTTGTGTTCATCAAAAAAAGTAAACACATAAAGGTATTGATAGTTTTCAGTCACGTGACCTGTGTGGAGACCTGGCAGGCAAAAAAAAAAAAAAACGTAATGGCAGCTACACTTGGATCTGCATAGAAACACAGTACAAACCAGTCATATTTATCTATATCTTAATACACAACAATTATTTTAACAATTACTCAGAATCAGAATCAGTGGAAGCTTTCTTCCAGTCTTCTGAATGTCCAGTCTATATCTCGGTTATTATTCATGCATCCCATATACAGTAGACCAAAGCAGCAGCTGTTCGCCAGTAACTTACTGTAAATGAACTTCAGCAAAAATACTGTACTTGCATTTACAGCTCAGTAAGCATGTTCAGTATGTATTTATTTACTGTAAAATATACAGTAATTTTCACAATGCAACTTTAAAATACAGTAACATACTACAGTAAAGTTTTTTTTAGTACAGTAACTGCCCTACAGTGAAACACAGTTCATATTACAGTTAAACCCTGTGTAATTTACAAATATCCTTAACAGAGTAAGTTTGTTGGCCATTTAGAATTACATTAATGAGTCATTATGGTTTTGTTATATGTGAGTAAAGATAAATGCAAGTTGTTTTGATTAACTAGTTGTTTTGTCTACCTTCATCAGGGCAGTATAATTCATTTGTGTAATTTTGAATAAACAATCAAAGAAACAGTAAAAGACAACAAGCATGTGTTTAGATATAATGGGTTGATATGTGTGTTCGAAGAGTTTTATGAGTGGATTGTAATAACAATTCCAAACCAAAAAAAGTTGGGACAGTATGGAAAATGAAAATAAAAAAATAATGTCACAATGTTATGCTCCAAAATGGGGCACACTTGATCTATTGGAGACAGGTCGGGACTGCAGTTTGACTCAAAACAATCAGTAAGCCACAAATAATGTAAATCTTAAAGGGCACCTATTTTCAAAAATCTACTTTTTAAGCTGTTTAGACAGTCGTATGTGTAGTTATAGTGTATAGACGGTCATTTTGGGGTGATGTAAACACACCCAGTCCTTTTTTTTTCTTCAATTTAACAGCATAAAAACGGTGGACCAATTGGATCGGTTTAGAGACCGACCGCAACTTTACGTAGGAGTGCGGTCCCCCCGCCCACCGAATTGATTGACAGCTGCGTATTAACATGTCTCCGTAGTAATGCGTGTAATCATATCAACAAGACAGGACGTGCGCAAAGCAACCGGGAATAAAAGGTCTGTTCAGTTCGCGAAGGTCATTAATCATCGAATGTGATCAAGAGTGAGTTTCCCAAGTTTAACACGTTTAAACAGTGCATGTTTGTAATGAACTACAGCGATTCACTTCAGCTTTACTTCATCACCACAGCCATGTGTCAGCAAAAAAAAAAACGCTTCAATCTCGGTTTGTTGACATTAAATCAGGTTTATTTTGTACATTAACATAACAGATATCCATACAGCAGTGGATGTTAACCTATATCCTTTCACATTTGCTTGCAAAAGCAGTGCAAAGCTCAACGCGCGTGCTGTCTGTCTGTCTGTTTGTCTGTATGTGTGTGTGCGTGCGTGCGTGCGTGAACGAACTTTGTAACTACATTGTGTGTGACTCATCGTTGCAACTCCTCAACAAACACATCAAACAGTCATTGGTAAAGTTCTCACTGTTGTATTTTTTCACAAACGTTGTGAAATCCGCTTCCTTTAAATCTGTTCCTGTTGCGTTCCTGAAGCTTTACAGACAAATTCTGCTGACACAAAAGACTTATATTAAATAGAAAAAAGGGGTCAAATATGCGCCCTTTAATGGTAATCATGCATCTGTAAATAAATAATTAAATAAATATATATTAACAAAATATCTGGCTGACAGCTGTAGATTTCGGCTTTGTGGTGGGTCAGTTATGGCTGATTTGTAAGCTTTGGCTGACTTGTGTTCTTTGTTCTAGTAGACTTTTGAGCCAGTCTTGGACCATAATTTCTAGTGGTATATGGGCTGAATTCACTGTTGAAACTCAGGCTGTGTTTGAACAAAGAAACTGATAATCCTCCAGGCTGTCATTTTTTGGGTTTTTGTGTAGTGGAAGGATTTGGTTTCCTGGGATGCGTCAGCCACACTATTGCCCCTTGGGGTAATGCATTGTGAATGACATAGTGTTAGGGTCTCGTTTCGTTTTCCAATTGTTTTGGTGTTTGTGTGTGTCTGTGTGTGTGTGTGTGTGTGTGTGTGAGAGAGACTTAAAAAGTTCTATAGCCACTGGGAAGTTGAGATTTTGGGTTATCTTGTAGGTGTAATAGGCCATATGCATGGTATTTTGGTTACACTCATGAACAATTTCAATATGAGCGCAAACCTGAGCCTCAAGCATTATTTTTTTTATATTCAGAGGGTGATTAAAATGCGATATAGCAGAGCTATGTTCTGTGGTTCAGTGAAGTTGTTGCTGTATTTCAGCATGCTAAAACTTGCAGCTGGACATCCAACTAAATCCTTCTTAGGCAGCATGACAGGAGACTATCAACTGAGTATCTGTGAGATGACACACACATACACACAAAGACGCAGTGGGTCTTGGTATAATTTTTGTCTCGTTCTTGTCACGATCACCAGCAATCTACAGCCGGAGATGAAACACACACACACTTTTCATGAACTACAGATCTGCTTGTTAAAGTACTACAACTCCAGTCATGCAGCACACACACACACTCCTGCTCCATATCACGATTGATTGCACCGGAGGATCGTCAAAGACTGATTACACACACTACATAAGCATTGCATACACACACACACGTCGCTGAGTATTGTTCCCTGTAAGTGACATACAATACGTTTCCTTTGTTCCTGGTTTTCTGTGTTTTGATCTTAGCCTTGCTCATTTGTTTATCCTTGTCTGCCGCCAACCTTTTCGACCTTCCGTCTGTTTAAAAACCACGATTTTGATTTACCTGTATACATCTGTTTGCCCCCGATGACCACTGCTATACTGACTTCAATTAAATCTGCAATTGGATCTCCACCACCGTTGTCAGTGTCACCCTTTTTGTTACAGTTCTCTGCTAAAACGTTGCAAGCTAATGAAACTGACATATAATAAGTGTAATATAATTGCAGGTGTAATGGTGGGTGGAGTAGTTCTATCATAATACTGTTCTGAACACTGTTACACTTTGGAATTAAAGTATTAGGAAACTCATTCATTCATTCATTTTCTTGTCAGCTTAGTCCCTTTATTAATCCGGGGTCGCCACAGTGGAATCAACCACCAACTTATCCAGCTGCAGCCCATCTCTGGGAAAGTATTAGGAAACTGTCATTTCAAATTCAGCAATAAACATTAAATTCTAAATGGAGTTTAGATTTTAATAAATCAAATGAAATAGATCAAATTTAAAATTGTATTGTATTTTAGCATTTTAAAGCAACACAAAAACAAAACATAAAGACTGTGTGTTGATGTAGTTCATTACATGTTGATTTCACTGAACGTTTTGTCTATGCTATAAACCTTAACATTGAGTGAAGTAAACTAATTTAATATTTTTAGATTTATACGGTTGTTAAGGCATCTATGGGTGTAGTATGAGAGTTATATGACAAGGTGCGTCTGCCCTACAGAGGTTTCAGACCAATGCACCTGTTTTTTACACTATATAAAGTGACATTTTAATGTCTGTATACTAGTCTCTTCATAGGCACTGTAAGTACTAGGACCTTTAATAAATTGTGTCAAAGTTCTGATATATTAAATTTAGTTTAGCTGTAAGTTCATTAAAACATCTCTCCCTTTTGCTTTTTTTCTTGAATTATCCAGTCCTAAAAGGGATGAAAATGAAAAAGATAATTAAACTTCAAAACATTTTTTTTTTCTTGGATTGGCTGTCATCTCAGTAACTGGGTATGTATTTACACTTTTTAAAATATATTTTGCTGTTGGTTTTGTATTTTTATGTTTATTAGTAGAGGGAAACATTTTGGGGTTTTTTTTGGTGCACTAATCAGTATAGGAGGAATGTGCAGTACAAACAGACTGACTGTGTTTGTCATGTCAGACAGACACTTTCTTGTCTATCTTTGTTCAGAATATTCAACAAATGTGAAACTGGATTCATTTCGTATTGAAATAAATTATATATATATGTGTATATTAGTGACATGTGGTATAGGTGAATTGGGTAAGCTAAATTGTCCATAGTGTATGAGTGTGTATAAATGTTTTCCAGAGATGGGTTGCAGCTGGAAGGGCATCCGCTGCATAAAACATATGCTGGATAAGTTGGCGGTTCATTCCGCTGTGGCGACCCTGGATTAATAAAGGGACTAAGCCGACAAGAAAATGAATGAATGAATGTATATTAGTGATGCATCGAAAATTCCTGACCAAAACCGAAAAAGAGGAAACCAAGGCCAAAAACCGAAACACTGAAATAAATTATGCCGATTATTAGTACCACTTAGCACTTATGGCTATAACTGTGTACTAACCTTACTAAAATCATGGCATTGCATTTGCATGAATTAATATTAAAGCTCTAAGAATCAATCAATTCCAAATTATGAAAATATTTATTTAGCACATTGCAACAATGGCTTATCTGTTCTGCTGATGGGGACATCAGACAGATAACATCTAGCTGTAGAGTGGTTGAGTTTGTCGTCTGACTGACATTCGAGAAAGATTTGAGAGAGTGTATTTAAACAAATAAACAGTTGAATTAACATCCCATTAAGCAAAGTTGTGCACTATAAACCCAAATAGTTGACTTTACTAGAAAAGGTTATGTGGAAACAAACTTTAACATTGGTTTAAAACTGTAACTGGGCAATTCCATGCAAATAACGAATCCCTTTTTTTTGTGTAGGCTTTTATTTTACAGTACTGCAAAAATACTTAAAATGTCTCTGTCTGTCTCTTTTTTAAACAATTATATTTGATTTATCCAACTCAACACAAGTGCAAATTTCACATCTGCCACATCCATAACAGAGTGATGTCACATCCATAACAAAGTTTTTTCTTCATTAATGTAAAAATGTCAAATAAAATAAAATCAGTCATTTTTGTTCAATAGTGAGCCAACTCTTATATCCTTTTGGTTAGCATTATTTCTTTTGGGTTGTGCAGTTTAATTCACAGAAGTTTGACTGTGTTGTATACTGCAAACTCACATACTTTTTTGGTCACACCCATAAGGCATGTTTATTTTCCTCATTTAAAATACAGAGAAATGTTTACTGATTGATTTTTTTCTGATCCTAAACTCTGGTTAGTTGTTTTAGAAAATATAAACAGATGTTTCAATATAATGTTGACATATACTTTGCGAATTAATGTTTTAACTTTTTACTGCACATCCATAATGCTGAAATTGTTTAACTCACACTTTTTTGTCTACTTAATACTGGCTGGTCAAAATACAAACCATTTTCAAACCTTTTTTTACTTAAATAATTAAAAAAAACTGCTTTTATACCTCCTCCTTGCCTTTTTGCAGAGAAACGTTTGTGGTATGCAGTGGCATTTATCTAAAATTTATAGTTTCGCAAAAAAATGTCTCTCTCTCTCTCACACACACACACACACACGTTTACTCATATGCTCACGTACAGTTTTATTTCATTAATAATTTTTTTTTTTTTAATATTTGGGTCATTACAAAACAGTATTTAATACAAAAATATTTGGGTCATTATAAACAATATTTAATACAAAAGAGCTCATGATGTTTCTATCTTTGTCAATCACTGTGGTCCAGTAAACAGCATAAAACAGTGCTGTCTGTTTGACATTTCTGAGCATGACAGTACAATCTATGTGTATATACAATGTAATGTTTGGGGGGAAGGAGGTTGCTTGGTGGCGACAGTGGGTGGGGCGAACCAGCTCATTTGCATTTAATGGCATAGGCAACAAAAACAACTATACAACCTCAAAATTCACATATTCAGAAGAGTATAATAAGTTATCTGATAGGTATTTTGAGCTGAAACATAACAGACACATGCTGGAGACACCAAAGGATTATCTTACATCTTGATAAAGGTGTAAAAGAAGAAGAAGAAGAAAAAAACATAGCTTTCTCACTTCACCCTCTTCCTTTCTTTCAGCTACTTCTCCTTTTTGACATTCTGAACTAATCTAGGTCCATGAAGCTAGTACCTTGCTGAAGCTTTTATTCATGACCTATAAATAAAACAGTATAAATAAATATACACACACACACAGTTGAAATTAGGACCCTTGTTTGAATTTCTTTTCTTTTTTAATATTTCCTAAATGATGTTTAACAGAGCAAGCAAATTTTACAGTATTCATTCATTTTCTTTTCGGCTTAGTCCCTTTATTAATCTCAGGCTCAGTGGTTTCAGCACAGTCACCTCAAAGCAAGAAGGTCGATGGTCCAATTCCCTTCTAGACCAGGTGGAATTTTTGCATGGAGTTTGCATGTTTTTGTTTTTTTAGATCCCCATTACTCTCTACCAATGTAATGCCTGTAGTTCCTGGGGTCCAACAAATAAAATGACAAATTTACCTCAAATCATCATCAAAACCAATACAAAATAATAATAATAATAATAATCATAATAATAATAATTAAGAAAAAACCCAGAATCAAATACCAAAACCAATAAAGGATAATTTACACTGAACAGACACCAATACCACAATCAAACAAGGACAATTTTACATTAAACCATAATTATAGAACCAATACAATAAAACATATAATTGGAAATTTGTTAAAAACATCCAAAGTATAAATTAAATACTGTTCCATTAAGTGTTTCTTTAATATATTTGAAACCTTATTTACTTATCAAAGGACAAATATGATGGCAATTCATTTTGTTCACATGCCTCATACATTACCTTTCGTTGCCTTGCATTAATTTTAGAAGCTGGAAGTAAGAAGTATCACTTTGATGCATGCTTGTTGGTGAACCGCACTGCTATAAAAAAAGTTGACTGCTGAGTTTCCGAGCTGAGGTAATCTTAACAGAAACATTTCTTCTAAAACAAAGCAGAGATACAATTACTCTGTCCTTTACCATTAACAGACCTAAAATTTTTGTCCATTCTTATATTATTAACCTTTCTAGTACAATTCAAGTAAGTCATGCAGCTCTATTTTGAACTTTTTCTAATTCCTTGCTTGATGAACTTGACCACAATAATCTAGATTTTTAGAACCAATTAGAACCAATGTTTGCATAATTTGTGAGATGCAATATTGTGGTAAACACCTTGCACATCTCTTAATAACTGCTAGATGTCTTCCCATAGTTTTACCATATTTTCTATCTGCTTTGACAGCTTCAATTTACTGTCTAGGACAGTGGTTCTGTAATGAGGAGCACTGACAATGGAGATGCGGATCCAAATACAGGTTTATTAGCAAAGTCAGGAAAGCAATGGTCACCAGGTGCAAACAGATATATACAGACGGTCCAGAATCGTAGTCAGAGGGCAGGCAGATGGTCAGAGGCAGGCAGCAGACAGGGATATTCAAATAACCAAGGCAAGGCTCAGAACAGGAAAAACAAGACAATGGAAACCGTGTTGTAGTGCCACTATACAGATAACAATACTCAGCACCAGTGAGTGTTTCTGTGCAGTTTACATAGTCTCTGAATCTGTGGTAAGTGGCTTCAGCTGTGAAGCTCTAATCAGTGGTGACTTGGAGCAGGTGAGTGTGTGTGTTGCATGACTGGGGATGTAGTTCATAAACATGGCAGATTTGTAGTTCGTGTGTGAATTGTGTGTGTATATCAGTGATCTCTGGATGTAGATCGCTGGTGATCGTGACAGGTTCCCAACCTTTTTTTTGCCTGAGACCACTTATTCCCCCGGAAACTATTTTAGCCCCCCTCCACATTTAATGATATTATCGCAAGTTTGCAGTAAGGATGACAAAAAAAAATTGTTTTCAAACAAACAGATCTAGATACTGTATGTTCATGCCCAAATAATAGCCTAATGTATGATATAAAAGCAAAGCATCAGTAGGCCATTTGTAACTGAAAAACGTAAGCCTTTGCTCCTTGCGGTCAAAAACTACTCTGGGCTTGTAATGGTATTGCGGATGAGTTGTCTTCAAATGTCTTATCAATTTGGACGGCCTTATGCATTCGTTAGCAAGAACTTTGGAGCAGATAAAGCACTGTGGCTGAATCAGGGACTCTTTGCATCAAGAAAATGGAATAAAACCATAGCTCAGGTAACTATCTTGGTATTTCCTGCATATTGTGTTTCCAGTATTGCTAGCGCTGTGACCTGAAATGTTTGGAGCTTTCTTACCTTGGTCCAGTATGCTTGGGTCATTATTAGCTGCTAAAGGCGAATCAGTGAAACTCTTTCTTTTGTGTGGTGGGTGAATTACAAATTTGTCCATTTTTTTTCCCAAATTTGTCCATTTGCATAAACTTATTGGTCAACTATTAGCACCGTTAAAACTCAGTGCTTCGATTTCTGTAAAGAGAATAACATTTGTTTCAATGGAAAAAATTGGCAAACTGGTTCCATGCAACTGGTTCCATTAGCTGGCAACTAATTTCATAAAGCAACAATCTAAGTTATCCATATCCGAATCATTCATTCATTCATTTTCTGTTTGGCATATTTTCCTGCGGTCACCACAGCGGAATGAACCGCCAACTTACCCAGCATATGTTCTAAGCAGCGGATGCCCTTCCAGCTGCAAGCCATCACTGGGAAACATCCATTCACACTTATTCACACACAAACACTACGGACAATTTAGCTTACCCAATTCCCCTATACCTCTTGTCTTTGGAATTGTGGGGGAAACCGGAGCCCTCCCCGAACTCTAGGAGAACATGTAAATTCACACAGAATTGCCAACTGACCCAGCCGAGGCTCGAACCAGCGACCTTCTTGCTGTAAGGCGATCGGGCTATTTACTGCGCCACCGTGACACCCTATATCCAAATATTTGTCTTTATTTCATTCATTCAGAGGTCACCACAATGGAATAAACAGCTAAATAGTCCAGCATATGTTTTACACAGCAGATGCCCTTCCAGCTGTAAGCCATCACTGGGAAACATCCATGCACTCTCACATTCGCACATGCACTCATACATGGCTAATTTCGTTTATTCAGTTCGCCTATAGCGCATGTCTTTGGATTGTGGAGAAACCAGTGCACCGTGAGGAAACCCACGTGAACATGGGGAGAACATGCAAACTTCACACACAGAAACGGCAATTGGCCCAGCCTGGACTCAAACCAGCGACCTTCTTGCTGTGAAGCGACTGTGCTAACCACTGAGCCACTATGCCGCCTTGTCTATATTTATCTTTAATAATTTCTGTTTCACTTGTTGTACATTTACTTCAATTCAAAAAATAGGACTGGCTCATCACTTGACAATTTTTCAATTTGACTTTCGCTTAATGGAATGTTACCTTTTAACATTTCTTCTCTAAACTGTATACTTTGTTTATTTAATAAAAAGCATTGTTATCTGATTTAGTTAAAAATGAATCACCTGTCTCAATAAAATAAAAGAATTTGACCTGATTTCCTACCCATTAATTCATTTGTAATATTTCCCATTATATTTATATTTACTTTTTAAAATCAAATTTATCTTCACTTATTTTTTTCTCCCCGTGTTCACAAGGGTTTTCTCCATGTGCTCGGGTTTCCCCTACAGTCCAAAGACATGCAGTGTGTATACTGTATATGTGTGTGTGTGTGTGTTTTCCAGCACAAGTGTTCACGAGTAGCTTTATTCTCAGTGCTGGGAGCTCCTGAAGACCCATTTTATCATTCAATTTTTTAGTCCCGAGAGGTGGAACTGGATAAGGTCAAGCTCCACCTATTACTTCCAGAGTGGTAGCTGGATGTTATTTGGCTTGGCAGTGAATACAGTGTGCATGTCTAGATTTGAGAGGCCAAAACGTTGGCCAAACATACACTCATGTAGGACGGGGGACCACATGAGAAAAACTAAATTGCTAATGTTGGTCTTCGTGAACCATAGATTGTCCACTCCCACCGTCAGTTTTTCTTACATGCACCCACCACCCACACACACATACACACCCAAACATGTATAGTGAGAGTTCATACTTGCTAGTCAACAACTCATATCACAACTCATATAACAACTCAACACATATAACAACTGTACATTTTTGCAGTTGTTAATGGTGCATTTCTGTGGATTAACGTGTTCTGTGAGCTCACAAATACAAGTGAAAACATATCAAACAAAGACACGCACATGCATCAACAGAGCCACATGAACGTATTACAGCAAAAGAGCACCAGACTGTCTTCTGAGCACAAAAGCTAAACTCAACAGCTCTGCTCTAATTTTATTTAAGATATGAAACATATAATAGGAAGGGTGGTTCTTTTTATGAACAGCTTCTTTCAGAAAAAAAAACATGTTCTCTAAGTATTCTCATGTAATGACTTCAATGCTGTTCAGAGGACAAAACATCAAATATTCATTCTTTTATTAATTTTCCTTCGGCTTAGTCCCGTATTTGTCAGGGGCCACCACAGCAGAATGAACCGCCAACTATTCCGGCATATGTTTTACACAGTGGATGGCTTTCCAGCTGCAGTCCAGTTCTGGGGAAACACCCATACACTCTCACATTCACACACGTTTGTTTTTGTGAAAAGTGGGTACATTACATAGGTTTCCATTTATATTATCCTGTTCAAACCGTATATTATATTGCCCTCACTCCACCCCTAAACCCAACCATCACAGGAGACTGTGTGCAGCTTTACTCTCTAATTAAACTCATTCTGTGGGATTTATAGGCTTTTTGAGAAATTAGGATGTCACCAATGTCCTCATATTTCATCTTCTTTTTGTAATACCTGTGTCATTATACAGATTTTTGTCCTGACATGTCACAAAAACACGTACACACACACACACTCATATACTATAGTCAATTTAGTTTACTGAATTCACCTATGGCGCATGTCAAACCAGAGCACCCAGAGGAAACCCATGCAAACGATCAGCTTTCTTGCTATGAGACGACAGTGCTAACCACAGAGCCACCGTGCTGCAAAATAAAATATAATAAAAATAGATAAAAAATAAATGTATGCTCAAACACATTCAAATCAATCCAGTATATTTAAAGAGCCCCTATTATACATTAAAAAGGGTCATGTTTTGGTTTTGCGGGTCTCCAGCAACAGGCTGATATGCATGCAAGGTCAAAAAAACACTTTCATTGTCTTATAATATGCATTTATTTTTTACCTAATTATCTCAGTGACTCCCATGTGAATTGTTCAGTGATTCATTTGTTGCCAAACCCCTGGTTGGACCGATGACAATCTGTTGCCATTGGTCGACAGCGTTCAGCATGAGAGATAGAGAGAAATGACCACCACGGCTTATCAATATTAAAGTAGTCAGAGTGCAGAGTGTATGTGTGAGCATGCCTGCCAACACTCCCGTTTTTCTCTGGAGTCGCCTGAATTTCAGACCCATCTAACGTCACCCTTCTAATTTTGTTATTTCTCCCGGAAAACTCCCATCATTTCAACCATCCCCGCCAGAGTTAACCAGATACACTACAAGCGGTTACAAGTAACAAAACACAATTAAATTCATAATTTGCAAGCTAGAGAAAACAAGGAGGTGACCATTTTAATTGCACATACTTACACTTGTGAAATGGAGGAAGAAACTGGTCCATGAACTGTGTCCTGTAAAGTTCCTGTCAAGCTCTGCAAAGTCCCATACATCCAGGGATGGACTGGCACTGTATTTTCAACCGTGAAAGTTATTATACGTCAGGCCAACTAAGCAATCCAAAAGTGCAGAGCCAGGTGGCCGTGGTGAGTGGATAGAGCGTGGTGCGGCGTTCGCTGCCGGGGAGGATTTGGATAATGGGTGCAGGCCAGATTCATAGTGGCAGGCCAGACTGGCCATCAAGCAACCTGGAAATGTTCCTGTTCTTCCTCTGGCCAGTCCGCCCCTGCATACATCGATAGTCTTTTATGATCCTTCCTTGAACAAATGGCTGACGAATCCCTCGTTGTAAGTGTGTAGATTGCTGAAGCACAAGGCTGGGGCTACAATGCTGCGGTATTTTTGCAAAAATAAACCTCAACCACTGACTCTTCACAGTTTTATCTTTGGTTCATCCTTCTTCCTATAATATCCAGCTGAGCACAGTGTCTTTGCTACAAGATTCAACCGGGATCTGCTACAGTGTTCTTCTTTTTCTTTTTCTTGCTACTGTGCTTGTGGGCAGGGCCGGAGGTTTCAATTTTCCCAGGTTTGCGTGCACAACAAATGGTCTGGGCTTAAGTTTTATATCCACGTCACGCCGAAATGGCTAAAGACTCGTTTTCAAGATGATTCATTTGAAGCACTATGAGTTGACTCTTTTATACTTTCAGATTTAAGCCTTAACTGGACATTTTAGTTTACTTCGAGCTGTGTTACACACTGCATGGAAGGTCATTTTCAAAAACCCATAATAGGGGCTCTTTAACTAGTGATCTTGGAAAAGTTTTTTTTAAATTAGGCTCTGCATATAAAGCACCCAAATACAACACACTGAAGTTCAAATGTGGATGTTTCACATGCCTTAAAGATCAGATTTAACGTTTTATGGATTTGACAGGGCAGTATGCAGTGTTTAATACAGTTTACTAATAATGCTATTTCCATCAAAATAAATTACAGAAGCAATGTAAGGCACATTATTGTAGAGTATGCTAACGTGTGGCTTCAGAGGACCATATATTGTGTGTAAGGATTACAGGTGTGTTTTTTATCCACCTTGTAAAATAATGAAGTAATGTATGGAGTGATAGCTGCAGTTGGCATTCTCTGTCATGTTGCCCCATACAGTGTAAATGAGCAGTGACGGGTTGTTTTACCAAGCATCTTGTGGTTTTTAAAGTTTATTAAACGAAGACAGACAAAGCAATCATGCCTGTGGGCATTGTCAAGCAGGCACACCTATCCAGACTATATCCATCATACAGAATCTTCTTTTTATTTTCTAAATGGTTCACTTAAGGAATATAAAAGGTAGCATGAATCATGAAAACTGACACTATATTTTCTCTGTTATATTAGTAAAACTGGCTCTTTTTTTTTACATTCACAACCCACACATTTCTTTTTACCTTTTCTTTTACATTCGAATTCAGTTTACTAATAAATCACCTGAGGCACTGAAATGAGCCGTTTCTTTTTCTTTTTTAATTCCCAGCAGCACATTATTAGCATTTTGTTTATGCCTAAACATTTGCAAGGAATTGTGCACAATTGCATATCGTGTATATGCACATTGTGGCGCACCTGTCCACCTTATTTGCAATGTAAATGCAAAGATATACACATCTGTGTGTATACATAGACACCATTTACATTTAATCATTTAGAACACTTTTATTCAACACAATTTACAAAAAGGGATACAACAGTTGATTCCTAAAAAGGCAAAAATCATTATAGTTTCAAGCTATAAGTGGAGTGATTTTTTCTACATTTATTTTTAATTAGGTGTTCATGGAAAAAAGATTTTCAGTTGTCGCTGAACTCTGAAGAATCCCTGTGTTTCGATGATAAGGCTTGTATACATTACACGTTGAAGGAAAGCCTGAAAAACCTGCCTGTGGGGTAAAACTCAAACTAGTGAAGAGCAGTTCCTGTAATGTATATCAATAAAGGAGGGTGAACAGAAGCATCTGATAATTCACAAAATCAAACTGGCAGACAGATTCCACAGAACCAGATCTGATGATTTGGATATAGCTTTTACAGGGCTTTGAAAACTGGAGGTAAAGAAGTGTTAACTGAATGTCCAAAAAAAACCAAATTATACAAAACAAACATTTGTATATATAATTTATAAACATATATGTGCATTAATATATGACTACAATTTAACGTATATGAGATTAAATAAAATCATTTGAGTGCACCATGAGAGTTCCACTGATTTTATGTGACCAAAACTAAAAACTAGAGAACTGCTTTATCTGAGAATCTGAAGTCTAGTTTGCATTTTTTTTTACTTAAAGGCTGCCTGCTATAGAATCCATTGTCTAAAATGCTGCATGGATGGCAATGAATGGAAGAAGTAAAACCAGTTTGTGAAGTGTTTTGTGAAGGTTTTTTTGAGTAGTGGGGTTACCTGCACGTCATGATTTTGCCAAGTACGATGCAATCATGGAACATACTTTTTATTCAAAAAATGTAACTCATAGCTGTCACGATCACCAGCGATTTCCTCTGTCAGAGATCGCTGGTTCACACATACTTCCGTGAACTACAAATCAGCCATGTTTAAGGACTACAATTCCACCCATGCAACACACACACACACTCCTGCTCCATATCACGACTGATTGCGCACACACCACCGGAGGACTGTCTGAAACTGATTACACACACTACATAAGCAGCACATACACACTCAGTCATTGCTGTAGTATTGCGATCTGTTAGTGACCTTACGACGTGTGTTCTTTGTTCCTGTTTATCCGTGTTTTTGATCCTAACCTTGTTTTCTGTTTATCCTTGCCTGCCGCCAGCCTCATGATTCATTGCCTGTTCTACGATTATGATTTTGGATTTCCTATATACATCTGTTTGCCCCTGATTGACTGCCCCTATACTGACTTTAATAAATAATCTGCAATTGGATCCTCGCCTCCGTTGTCACTGTCACCATCCATAACAATACCTATTCCCTATACCTCTAAACCCAACAATAACTGTAACTATTCCCAGAGGGGAATAATAAATGGATAACACTTATGTAGAAGTGCACAAATCTAACTGTATAAGCCTTAACTTAAACGATAAACGTATATCTTAATTTTTGGGTAAACAAAACTGCCCTTAGTGTATTAGTGTAAATGTAAGAGTATATGGGTGTTTCCCGATATTAGGTTGAGGCTAAAATGGCATCCGCTACATAAAACATATACATTTATTTTTGTTTTGAAGTGAAGGTGTTTGTGGATCTAACAGAGAGGGGACGAGAGTAACTGGTTTTCTCAACAGCCACTTCATGCTTCATAAAAGCATGCTTAAATAATGAATCAACACTTTTTACAAACTCTTTGAGCTCACACAAAACATTTGTTCAGAATTTTCTCTATACCCCTGTTTAACAAATATATTCATTTTAATCTGGCCTCCACAGATGTGCTGTATGTAAACTGAAAGATTAAAAAAAAACCTAATCAAACTAATCTGTTTCTAGCATCGAAGATACTTGAAGACACTGATTAGCTTTTTCGGGTGTGTTTAATTAGTGTTCCATCCATGTCTGTTCATGGTAAATTATAGTTTAACTTTAGTTTTTAGATTAAAATGGAAATCAACACTGTTCAGCATTGTTTCTTAAAGTGTGTTTCTTGCTTGCAGTAAGTAGAAATCTCTTGCGTGTTTTTTGTGATGACACATTTTCGCTTCTGGAATTATTATTTGTTTTACTACTGAACATTTTCTTCAGAATGAGCCAAAATTGTTTCATGGGTGGATAGAAACATAGTTCTGGTGTTTATATAATATAGATACAGCAGGTAACATAAGTATTGAACATGTCATGATTTTTCCTGCTAATTATATTTCTAAAGATGCTGTTGCTGAAATTGAAGATTTTGGTAAAAACACAATCCAAACATACATTCATTTATTTTCCTTTGGCTTAGGCCCTTTATTCATCAGCGGTCGCCACAGAAGAATGAACTACCAACTTATCCAGCATATGTTTTACTTAGCGGATGCCCTTATAGCTGCAACCTAGTACTGGGAAACACCCATACACTCGCATACACTACAACCAATTTAGTTTATTCAGTTCAGTTCACCAATACCTTTGGACTGTGGGGGAAACCAGAGCACCTAGAAGAAACCCATGTGACCATGGGGAGAACATGCAAACTGCACATAGAAATGCCAACTGACCCAGCTGGGACTCAAACTAGCGATCTTGCTGTGAGGCAATAGTGCTAACCACGGAGCCACCACTCCAAACATACAAATGTTTGTGTAATAATAATGTAAGTGTAATAATAGGATGACATAAGTATGTACTGAACAACAGAAATACATTTAATAATTCGTTGTCTAGAAGTCTAAAAAAATCTTGTGAGTCTCCTCTAATAACTCTGTAAGTTCAAAAAGTCAATTCATGAACAGTTTGTAAATGTACTGTAACTCAGCCATGTTAACTCAACGTTTACTGAAAATGAAATCTCATTCAAATAGAGTTTTGAACTCAGGTTTGTTTATGAGTTAATTCATTGATTAAGTAAGTGTTGATTGAGCATAAAATGATAAACGGCTGCTGTTAACAAGCAGAATCATTAAAGAGAAACACATTCAAAATCTCTCAAAATCTCAGTAGAAGATCTTTAAAAAACACAACAAACAAAACATAACTACTAACCTGTTTTTATTGTTTTTAACCTGTTTTTAACCTGAATTTATTTCTGTTAATAAAACTACAACAACCCCTTGCTTTGCCATGCATTACCTTTATTTGTCATGTTAGTTGCTCCTTGGCTGTTGTATGTGTAAG
The DNA here is from genome assembly GCA_903798035.1 of Danio albolineatus. NCBI lineage: Eukaryota > Metazoa > Chordata > Actinopteri > Cypriniformes > Danionidae > Danio > Danio albolineatus. The sequence goes on from CAIGQQ010033337.1 coordinate 459,808, forward strand.
AGAATGGAGAAATATTATTATCAGGTTAAATCAGGGGAGGGTGCCACGGTGGCCTAGTGGTTAGCACGTTCGCCTCACAGCAAGAAGGTCGCTGGTTCGAGCCCCGGCTGGGTCAGTTGGCATTTCTGTGTGGAGTTTGCATGTTCTCCCCGTGGTTGCGTGGGTTTCCTCCGGGTGCTCCGGTTTCCCCCACAAGTTCAAAGACGTGGTACAGGTGAATTGGGTAGTCTAAATTGTCCGTATAGTGTATGAGTGTGAATGTGTGTGTGTGGATGTTTCCCAGGGATGGGTTGCGGCCGGAAGGGCATCCGCTGCGTAAAAATATGCTGGATAAGTTGGCGGTTGATTCCGCGGTGGCGACCCCGGATTAATAAAGGGACTAAGCCGACAAGAAAATGAATGAATGAATCAGGGGTGCCCAAACTTAGTCCTAAAGGGCTGGTGTCCAGCAGAGTTTAACTCCAACCTCAATTAGACACACCTGAACGAGCTAATTAAGCTCTAACTAGGTGTACTACAAACTTCCTGGCAGGTGTGATGAAGCAAGTTGTAATTTGTTCAGATTCATCTTCAGCTTTGTTTAGCATAGCAAATTCAAAATCAGATAGAGAGGATTTAATAACAGAAGTTTATTTATCTTAATATATATTAAAGGAGATAGGAGTTATTGTTTATTTCTGCTGGGTTCCGTCACACATTGGGGTATCCGGTAATGAAGTTGCTGACAAATTAGCAAAGGAAGCACTAAATAAGCAAGAGGTGGAGGTGAATGTACCTTTGGAGAAAAGGGAGGCAAAATCAATTTTAAAGGAAATACTAATAAACAAATGGCAGATTAGATGGGATAATAGTAATACTGGAAGATGGCACTATAGTATTATACAGACAGTAGGGACAACACTATATCAAGGAAGAAATAGGAAGGAAGAAGTATGGTTGTCAAGATTAAGACTGGGACACACAGGTGTGTTATTTAGTCAATGTGGGAAAGACAAAATTATATATAAAACTATTTTAGGAAAAGGTACAATGGATTGGCAAGTATATAGAGCGTTTATTAGATACATTCAGGATTAGGTTCTAGATTATAGGCAAATATCTATGGATGGGAGTATTCTCAATCATGGTCCTAAAGACCCTATACTGTATGTTAGAGGAGCTGAACACGCAGCGCTGACATGAATATGTGGTCTGAATGCAAAGATTGGAGAATGTGAAACATTCAAAGGAAATGTTTTGGGGGTTTTTTTGTCCCTTTTCCTCCCTCCCTTTTCGTTTCTTTTTATCCTGCCCTTTTCTGAATATTTAGACTCATCAACAGAGTTACATCCAGTACAGTAGGTGGCGATAATGCTTTTAATGAGTTAGTCGCCATAAAACAAGAAGAAAAAGAAGATGAAGGAAGTTGGAGCTAAACTCTGCAGGAAATCTGCCCTCCAGGTTTAGTGATGGGAAGGTCAGATCTTATTCATGAACTGGATCTTTCAGACAGTTTGTTCAATAAACTGTGTATGTGCAGTATTATCAGTTGACCGGCTCACAAATCTGATCTCACAGTTTTCTAGTAACTGAATAGCTCAGTAAATTGCTTTATTTCGAGTCAGAGGATCAGGCATGTTAAAAAGTAAACAAAGTGTGGATGAGTGCTTACTGGAGATGCAAACAGTTTCAAATGATTCAGTTTAATTTGGTGAACTGGTTCAACCGGTTCACTTAGATCACAGGTATCAAACTCAGGGGGGCACATCTCTGCACAACCCTAATTAAACACACCTGATCAAACTAATTAAATAATTCAGGCTTGTTTGAAACCTGCAGTTCAGTGTGTTAAAGCAGGGTTGGAACTAAACTGTGCAGAGCTGCAACCCTCTGAATTTGACACCCCTGACTTGGAAGATCTGGTTAATAAAAACGATTCGTGTGCGATTGACCATCACTATCCAGGACTGAGTTTAATCCTTGGGTTAAATAATCAAATTATTATTTTCTCCCCTTGTTCGCGTGGGTTTCTTCTGGGTGGCCCGGTTTCTCCCACAAGTCCAAAGACGTGCTATTGGTGAATTGGGTAAGCTAAATTGTACGTAGTGTATGGGTGTGAATGAGAGTGTATGGGTGCTTCCTAGTGATGGGTTGCAGCTGGAAGGGCATCTGTTGTGTAAAACATATGCTAGATAAATTGGCAGTTCATTCCGCTGTTGCAACCTCAGATTAATTATGGGACTAAGTCGAAAAGAAAATGAATGAATGAATGAATGAATGAATAAATGAATGAATGGTTGAATTAATGAATTTCGGTAGACATCTAAAAAAAGATAGTAAGAAGTAAAGCTGTTGATACTGTATGTTGTGTTGTTTTTAATGATCCTCTGTTAAGATTTTGAGGGACTGAATTTGCTTTATTTCAGTTGACTTCATCTCAAACTGTTGCTAATGGTAGTTTTGTGTTTCTCTTCAGTAATTCTGTTCATTACTAAAACTTAATCAAGACTTACATACAGTAATAACCTAAATATCTCATTAACCTCAACTTAATAAGTTCACAGTACCGATAAAGATTAGTTTTTGAGCTTAAACCATTTGAGGACACCAACTGCTGTAAACCATTTGAGTTCCCTTTACTGATCTGGGTTTACAGTACTCAATTTGTTCTCTTAATTTATTATTTTTATTGTACTAATGGAGTTCAAAGTACTCATTGGGATCACTTTTTGAACCTGTTTTGATGCAATAATTTGAAAATGGTTTGATGCAATCGGTTTGCTCAAATGGTTTGAGGGTTACTTTAACTTGTTGGGTTTTACAGAAGCGATTTGTTGGAAAAAAAAAACTAGTTAAAAAAAGTCACTTAAATTTTAAAGTTTCCAGCCCTGAGTTTAATCTGACTCCAATTTTAAATGATCATTAAATTCATATTGCATTTTAAATTAGGAACTAGTTAAATTTATCAACCATGAATCAATTTACAATTTAGTTTCATATTGGATTTACTTTAAATTATACTTTTATTAAGATGCAACACACAGTTTGATGCCCTGGGATTGCATAGATCACATGGATACAATCTGAATTTAGTCAGAGAATACAGGATGAACTAATACCTTTTAGCTGGTTGCCTGCTTTTAAGTGTAGTTTATTCAGCCATTATTGTTTTTCTATGCAGATATGTATTTCTTTTACAATGTCTTAAATTGTCACACATTTGATTGTGGTTGATACAAAGGTTATCAAGGATCTTTAATGAGGCATTCCTGCACTTCTTTTTTTTTTTTTTTGTCCTGTTGCATTGTGTTGATTAAGTGAAACCACCTTATCACACTCAAAGTATTTATACTGACGGCACAAAAAATCCATTCACACAATCTGAAGTGAAGGAGAGGTATAAAACCCAGCTAAGAGAAGAGACAAGATTGGCTGTTCTTTCTCACAGATTCTATTATATTTCAAACAAATGCATTTCTTTTGAAATTTCTGTACATTAGAGAATCCTGAAAATATGTTTCAGCTTCCACAAAAATACTGAGCAGCACAGCTGTCCTCAATATTGGTGTTAAAAGACGTAATATATTATAGAATAAATTGCATTCTAATTTGCAATAAAGTCAAAAGCATTTATTGCAATGTTGCAATATGTTTCACAATATTACAGTATTTTTGTGTGGGTCAAGTGAGGGCTTCCTGGGGTCTATGTGAGGGCTACACATGCAGATGTAGCATGATATTCTCTATTCTCTAATTAAGGATACATCATGCAAATTCCTGCCTTAATATCATATTCTCATGTATTCTGGATAAAACAAAACAATATATAAGAGGACTCAACAGCTTGTAGCAACAATATGTTCTCTCGCACACTGTTGAATCTCAAGGACAAATTGCAAATTGCACCCACTCCCCCAGTCGACATGGGGGCCTTTTTGTTTTGTACCTGCGAAACGGGGCCAGCGTTAATGGGCCAGCATTTTGCCAATGAGCAAACTCTTATGTGCCATGTACTCCTTTTTTTTGCGGTGCAAATTGGGATTATTTTTAAATAAAGTATTTTAATTATTTTAGGTTTATAATAGAATTGTTCTTGCTTGATGATTTTCATAAGGATGGCAACACTATCAAGTCACTCTCCATATCTTTGCATGTTCTTGCTCTGTGCTGTGGATTGTTGCATGTTTGTTATAATGCATGTCTAACTACTTCGTTTTTCAGGCTGGTAAAATATAGTTCATGCAGCTTTTGTAAAAATTCAATTGTCACTGTTCCATTCTGAGGTTCTAGTGCTACTACTACTACTATTTTCTTTTTTGTGTCAACTAACATTTTGAAAACACAAATACTTTCATGTAATTGTCTATCTAAATTAGTCCAAATAGTCTTTCTATAAAGGCTACACAAAAATGTTTTTGTCATCTAGTGCTATCTATCATGTGCTATCTATTCTATTCTATTCTATTCTATTCTATTCTATTCTATTCTATTCCTTCCTTTTTTTCTTAGTTTGTTCAGTCCTTCCTTGAATTCTTCCTTCATTTGTTTGGTTCTTCCTTCTTTCCTTCCTTCATTTGTACGCTCATTCTTTTAGTTCCTTCCCTTATTAGGTCTTTTGTTCATTCGTTCGTTCCTTCTTTCCTTCCTTAGTTTGTTCAGTCCTT
>CAIGQQ010033337.1:564450-579035 GCA_903798035.1 Danio albolineatus
ATTAAAAATTATGCTGCTGTTCGTCCAAACCCATAGTTTACTGAAACCTAACAGATTTGATGCTTTATTTTTTACACTGGTGTAATTTTAAAGTTTTTGTAGTCTTTAACGAAAACTGTGGCCAAATATATTTCTCATAAGCTATACGTCAACATTTACTGCTTAAAATTAATTTAGATGAATGTATAGTGTTGATCTAAAACAGTTTTATTGTTAAATAGATTCAAAAACTATTATTGTTATACCTTATAATCAAAACTAAGTTTTTCCTTTAACAAACTTATAAAGGCATAAGAGGTTGCCTAATAATTATAAAAACTAGTTAAAAGAGGAAGCAAAAAAATGGGCTTTACATCCTTGATTCCTAATTGCACTGTTGAAAGGTTTAAAAGATGTTTTTCATATTTGCAAAAAAATGATCATGACCTATTGTTGGCAATGATGTAGTTCTTTTTGGAAATAACAAATCAGAAATAATTGCAATTGCTAATATTTAAATATATATATTATCAGTCAGGGTTTGGGTTTTCTTATGCATTGACAGTATGCTAACTGGTGTGATAAATGATTTATTAAATTGATAATTTGCTAAAAGGTGTAAATTGTCTTTATTTCCCTCATACTTAAGTTGTTCCACTTTGGTAACTCTGTAGATCTGAGCAGTAGATGAGCAGTGGTACTGTATGTAGTTACAAATTTACTCTGGCAAACTGATTAAATGGATAATTAAAAACAATAGCATGCTGTCCCTTTAAAGTGAACCTATATTGCAGAATTCACTTTTACAAGTTGTTTTTTTTTTAAAACATTAACATGTTTTCTTTGATCACATTATGCTGTTGGTCATGATGTTTTGTCACAATCTACCACCCTACCCACAACTGGTGGAAATTCAGTCCATTAATTCATATTCACTCAGACCCACACAGCTAAAATTCAAAACATCAAATTTAGGATTCTGAAACACAATAAGCAGAAATTCAGCAGTGGTGTAAAGTACCAAATCACAAATACTCAAACTACTGTGAGTAGTTTTTCTGAGGAATAGTAATTTACTAAGTAGTTGTAAAAAGGTGTACTTTTACTTTCCCTTTAGTACATTTTTAGTGCGTATTGGTACTTTTACTCCACTACCTTCCTTCAACCTGCAGTCAGTCACTACTTTATTATTTCTTCGTCCATGTAGATTAGAAAAATCAGTCCTGTGATTCCTGTCCAATCAAATCACACACAGAAGGTAAATTGCATCATAATGAACTACCTCAAGATATGGGCGATATATATATATATATATATATATATATATATATATATATATATATATTTTTTTTTTTGTTTTTTTTTACTAATATATATATATATATATATATAATCGCAGCAAACTGTTTGGAAGCATTAAAAGTGTCCAGGAAGATGTCAGATCTTTACACGCAATGACCCACAGACTGATTAGATAAATGTCACTGATGAGAAGATGATGGATGCTTACTGTACACTCTAAGCCCAGATAAGTTGAGTTTACTTAAAAAATTTGAGGAAACTGGTTGCCCTAAAATTTTTAAGTAATGGATACTTAAAAAATTTGAGTAAGCTCTACTTAAAAGATAAGAGTTGTTCTAATATGTATTATAAGTTGAATATACTTAATGCTTTTAATTAGTGTCAATTTACTCCACTTATCTTTTTAAGTGCAATAAAATACACACAAAAGTAATACACAGGGTTGTTTTTATTTAAACTTCCTTTCAAAATACAACAAAACAATGCAAATGCTGTGCAATACAACTTAAAAATCTGTTTGCCTACTTTACTCTTAAGTGCATCTACTCAAACAAGAGGTAATAACATTGACCCCAGGTTTAAATGCTCACAAAATGTGTTGTTAATACCCCCAAGAACATGAAAGCATGTTTTAACATCTGGACTTAAAGCGATAGTTCACCCAAAAATATGGAAATTTACTCACCCTCAAGTTGAGTGGTTATTTATTTTTTTATAGCTTTGTTCAAAATATCTTTATGTTCAACTGAAGGATGAAACTCAAACATGTTTGGAACAAGTGAATGATGAGTAAAAGATGACAATTTCAATTTTAGTGTGAACTATCCTTTTAAACACATAAACATACAGTAGAACACAATGTATACTGCTTACATACAAGTGAATGTACTGAACAAACTGTAATTTTGGGTCTTTTTTCACAATACAATAAGAAATAATTAATAATTACAATTATTATAGAAGATCTGTAACTGTTTGCTGACCTTTACACTGTAACAGCAGGATGAGACTTTGTCTAATTTAAGAGCAGGGGATAAATGGGTCTGAGAAGACAACAGAAGGCTCGAGGCAGGTCTGTATGAATGATGAAAGATGATGAACACTCTGGATGGGTTAAGCTGTGGACTTTTTTCGCTGATGCAGATGATTCCTGTGGAAACTTGATAGTATGGGTCCTCGTGAGAGACATCCTATTGAAAGAAAAAAGAATGCAAATATGATGATACTAGTTAAATAATTAGTTAAAAAGACAGAATAAAAGAGATGATGAAAATAGGCAATATGTAGACTCATGTAGACAAAAAAACCCCACCTTTGTCTGACGTAAGAGCTCAGCCAAAAGCTGACCAGCAACATGGTTCCTTTTCCTGAAGATGCTCATCAAATTTGGAGAGTAATTTTACTTTCCCTTATGGAAGCTCTCTGTGAGCTTTTTGCCCACCACTTGATTGAAGTTGAAATAAACCTGAAATATAAAACAAGTGAAAAACAAAACAGTTATGTTCCTTGTGTATTTTAGTCCAGTGTGCTTTGAAAGTTACAATCTTGTTAAGAGCACCAGACTTTATGATTTACTTTTACAGAACAATACCCTAGCAAAGCCACATGACATACTGCTAAACATAACTGGTGCATCTGCATTTGTCAGTTGAGCAAGATTGGTGGGAATATAAAAGTGCTCTTTTAAAGCAATAAATTATTAAAAAATAATAATAATCAAAAACAATTCCTGTTGCAAACAAGGAAACAGAACAATTCTGGCATATAGTTTCCATTTGTCAGTCTATAATCCTTTATTCACAGTTAAAAATACAATACTTACGTTGCCAATGCATGCCTTTCTTCATCTGAAACAAAATAAAGCTTTGTTAGAATGCATCTACTTATAATTGCATTAAACATTCATTCAGCTTATTCTATTCAAACAATGGCTGCAATAAAATTAAACAAATTTAAAAGTTTGTTCAAATTCACTCACCAAACTAAATTATGATTGTCCTTACGTCCTTTCTGCTCCTCTGAAACCACAGCATACTGTATGTGACCAACCTGAAATGTGTTGAACAGGACAATGTTTACCCTAAACCAGTGGCAATACTGTATTAAAAGCTGTATTAAGCTGTATTAAGTATGCTCTATGACCGCAAATAATCAGCTCGGGGGGGAAAAAGGCGGTAATACACAGCTGAAAGTGCGCTGTGTAATCGCCTCACGAGAATTCAGACTTGGCGCCGTTTCCATGTCAACCGTGCAAACAAATGAAACCGCACCAACTTTAAATTTGTGTCGTGTGAAAACAAACGCTTGTTGTCAAGTGAAAGTGCCGCGACTCGATTAAAGCAAGTTTTTTGCGCAGTAAATCGTCCGCGGAACACGCTTCACAAACATATATTTAAGAGGGATCGTGTCCACCACTCAGAAGTGAAAATCTTGCAGGTTAACTAGCGAGCTCACATGCCAAATATACACGGCAAGGGTTTAAACAGGACCCGCGCATTTAAAGCGAAACATACTTAAAACAGTGTTTTCCGGTATTCACAAACAGTCAGAAGTGAAAACTGGATAAAATGTTTACATTCTACTCACCAGAAGTCTGATATCACCTGCTTGCTGCAACCGCAACAAAATGGCGTTGTCTGACTTGATCAGTAAGTCAGGTTGGGGGCGGGGCGTGATCAGTCAAAAACTTTTAAAACATTAGTCTATTCTACTCAAAGTTATTCATACAATAAACTTTATCTACAAAAAAAGTAGAATTCACTTAAAATGTTATAGTAATGAACCAAATATTAAACTATGTAAGTACTTTGCACTTAAACTGCATAATTAGACATGAAATCCGGGCTAACAGTGTATGATGACCAAAATGGCCTTAAACACTCAGCAGACACATGACGTCAGATTGACCTTGTACCCCAAAGTCATGCAGACATTGCATTTTGTTTGAAAATGAAAATCAAGTTGACCCAACATCAGGCCGACGTCAATGTACAACGTCCAACCTAAAATCAACCAAATATCAACGTCTAATGATGTTACAGCTTGATGTTGTGGACGATACCACTATGACATCTATCAGATGTTGGATTTTGGTAGCCACATCTGACGAATAAATATCAGTATTTGACGTCAGTATATGATGTTGGTATAAAATGTTGGCTCGACGTTGCATTTTGGTCACTTTCTAACACAATCTAAAATCAACCAAATATCAACGTAATTTGACATTGTACATCATTTGACAAAACAACATTGTCCTTAGACGCTGACTAAACATCGAATTTTGGTCATCTGACATCACAACCTAAATCTAACCTAAAATTAACATTTTATGACGTTATGTGCCTGCTGGGCAATTACTGTATCATCCACACATTACACATCACATTACGTTTAAATGCATTAGCTTTTTACAGCGTAATACTCACTGCTCACTGAGTACTTTTGAAAGGGCTACTTTTTACTCATACTTTGCTTTACTTGCACAACATTTTTAGGCAAGTAATGGTACTTTTACTTGAGTATTAGTACTCCACTGAAATTCAGAGCGTGCAGAACGTATGGTAGGGTAGTCATCCACAGGGTACGCAGATCATATGTGAAAGATAGAACGAAGCAATTTAGAAACTTCTGGCGCGAGTGTTGCTCAGTAGGTTGCCATTCTTCTACTTGATCATGCATCGACCAGACGTAAGCCATTAAGGATTTTTTGTTGATGTGTAAAGTAATGTATAACTTGTGTGGTGCATTGTGGGATTTAAATCAGTGTGGAGAAAATGTTGAGAGTGCCAGATAGCGTCAAAAAGGTTGGCCATTATGCAAATTGTGTAATGATCAAGGTATTTTGCTGTCTCATCTTGACTTGAACAGGCATAATGATTACACAGCACAATTAGTAATCTATCTGCAAACTGCAGTTATCCTGGATATCTACACGGGGTTTGGCATAGCCGCAGGTTCTCATCCTGGATCAGCAAAGGACTAATGCTCTGATTAAACTATAGTGGCGTATTGTACAAAAGTAAGATAAGGGATTAAGCTGGGATTTAGAGGCTATCCTTGCTGAATCAGCCTTGACTCAGTTGCATGGGAGCAGGTTAACTGCCAGATCAGGCTAACTGCCAGACTAAGATTAATCCTAGTGATTTATTGATTTTTGTAGCACTGGCAACAAAAATAACATAATGTTTCACAGTCCATGCTCTTGGTTATTTATATATATTTTCTAACTATTTGAATGAAAAATAAGTATGTTTAATTTTATTAGCAATCATTTTATACATGTTTATTTTAATTAATTTCAGATTTAAATTCAGGGCAGACATAGATAAGAGAGATTTAAAAAAATTGATGAACGATTAGAGAAAAAAAATATTATACAGTGCTCAGGATAAATGAGTACAGCCCCTTTAAAAAAGGAATATTTTTATTTATTTCTCAGTGAATATAGACACTAATGTTTGGTGCATTTAAACAAAACAGTTATATTCGCTAAAATAAGACTTTATTCACCCAACATCTTTAGGTATAGAAAATTTAAAGTCAAATCATATTGCAAAATATAAATATATATATAGCCTCAGTCACCAGGGACCCGCGCATGGATGGCTGGCTGTAAGTTCCAACATTATTTTCTTGAAAAAAAAAACATTATATTGAAACAAGATACTTATCCACATGATAAAGAGTCTTCATTGTCCCAAAAATATCAATATTAATTTTCAACAAAAAACAAGTTACAGTCTTTTGCCTTTGTACGGCAGAATTCTGTAGCCTGATCAGCCAGTAGTTGTGAATTGTGTTCTATACATCCCACACCATGTATCTCTGAAAACAAGTATGCACCTTTAACTCTTAGATTCATATTTGAGAAATTGATGTCTTGTATCGATCACTTCTGAACTGATTATTGTAATTGGCAGCTGAACTGATTAGCTGAATTTCTGGATCGTCCATGATGTAGGAAACTCCGAAGCGAAGACCAGGAGACTCAGAATGTAAATTCAAGCAGGATTCTTTATTGAGAGCTTTCTGGCAAGGCTGCAGTACTCAAAGTCTAACTAAAGAAGTGTTACACTGTATTTTATATACATTTAAGGGGGATATGGTTAAAGGTGGAGACAAAGCACTAGCTTGACAACTTTAACCAAGGATGTAAATAAAGTCAGAAGATAAAGGTGTCTTGTCCGGACAAAGTTTTCCCCAACTTGATCTAATCAGCAAAACTATGCTCCTCAGCCATCTGCATTACCCCAGATCTAAACTTAGGAATTTTGCACTCACAACAGCTTCCCTTTAAAGGTGACAATGGCACCATTGCATCTCATAGTCACAGTTAGCACTCAAAATACAATGGTGAAAAGCAGGCTGGTCAGAAACCATAAGGCTGCATTTTTTTTAATGGCTCCTATTTTTTTAAATGGCTCCAGAATGTGTCAGTAAAGTTACAGGTCAATAAAACCTATCATGTCATTTATTATTTATTATACTATGTTGAAAATGTCCTTTTTTTGGTCAGAGGAAATTGGGGTACACTGAAATCCAATAACATAATTACTAGATCTTTGATTTATTTAAAACAACATTATACACATACAGTAATCAAGCCTTCATCGCGCTCTGAGCTGAATTTTATTCTGAGGCCCCTCCGTGCGAACAATATGACAAACTATTTTCAATCCCTGATTATTTTCATAATATAAATTTAAATAGCCCATAATCAATTTGATTTGTTGTAGCCATGTTGCTTAAATCATATAAAGGAAAACCACAAAAGTGCTCAGGTGATCATTTTCATTTTCATATTCAAAGTGTTAAGTACTAAGTGGCATACTTAATGTGGTGTACTGGAAATAGACAATGCATTTACTGTAAACAAGTCTGACCAACTAGACTTGACTGCAGTGCTCCTACAGAAGTTTTGTAAGACTATAGTTGAAGGAACAGACTGTTATTTTAACATTAAAAAGCTATTTCAACAACAAACAACAATTATTTTAACATCAGCTTTACAACACAGTACAGCGGCAAGCAATCTGTACACCTAAAATACTGAGGAATAATGATATTGGAATTGCAAAGCTTCAAACGGTAGGCTACTGTTAAGTTAAATTGTTAATGTGAATGCTGCACACTGGATGTTGTTTATGAGATTCACTCAGATGTATAAGTGATTTGAATGAATTAAATGTTATTATTATCTTTTATTATAATTTGAGGTTCAAAGTAGACATAGCATATACTCAAGTGGACAAACTAGAGTGGCAAGAAACCTCAAATGAACCTTTCTAACATGGCTAACTGGTGAACTGTGGATCATTCAAGTAACAACATAATATTATGAATCAAAGGTAAACTTTTGATCAGGGTCATTTTTATAATTAATCTATTATTTTCTTTTGTGGACTACATGAAACCCTTGTGTATGTTAAATATCTCAATAAGGTCAGCATTAATTTAAAAATAACATGCATTTCGTATGAGCCCTCTTATTTTGGTAAAATAATTAACATTTTGCAGATTCTGCAAGGAGAATAATATGTGATCATTTTACTTTGGCGCAGTCTCTGCTTTATAAGGGGTTGCCCATTTCTGTATGGTTCACCCTTCCTGCCGTAACCACCCACACACTCTCCCATTCGAAAACTAGGCCAATTTAGTTGTCCAGTTCTCACATAACTCATGTTGGACTGGTGGAGGGATTTTGTAAAAAATTGACATTTTATTATTATAAGTTTATTTTAATTAAAATAAAATATCCAAAAAGTTTGCATTATGGATTGTGTGTAAATCACTCTTGTACAGTACTCATATCAACATTTGATTTATTTTTTATTATGTTTTCTTTTTGATTTTAGTACACTTCTCCATTCTCTCCAGTTTGAACAATTGATTGCCTTTAACTAAATAATGATGTAGTTGCATAATATGTGGTTGCATAATATGACTTGATTAAATAAAAATACCATTTTTTTACTCCGTTTTCGCAGCTTAAAAACTCTGGCGTAGTGTGGACGGATGGCGTAACCATAGCAAAACTTATTCGTTTTAAAATGAAAACGCACATAGCCATACACACATACACACACACACACACACACACACACACACACACACACACAAGCGGGGCCTAAGATTAATCCTAGTGATTTATGGTTTTTTCGTTGCCAATGCTACAAAAATTGATCTGTTTCACAGAAAATTTGTCAAAATGTCAAATGATATTGCAAAAAAAAAATAATAATTAAAATTACAAAAAATAGAAAAAGCTTTTAATTTTTTTTTAAAAAAATAAGCATGTTTAATTTTATTAGCAATGTGTTTGTGTGTGTGTTTATTAGCAAATTAGTGTGTGTGTGTGTGTGTGTGTGTGTGTGTGTGTGTGTGTGTGTGTGTGTGTGTATATATATATATATAAATCTATCTTTTAAATTATTATTTTTAATAGGAAGCTGTACAATATTACATTTGTGCATATACAGTTGAAGTCAGAATTATTAGCCTCCTTTGAATTTTTTTTCTTTTTTACATATTTCCCAGATTATGTTTAACAGAGAAAGGAAATTTTCACAGTATGTCAAATTATTTATTATACTCTAAAATACCCTTTTTTCTCATGCTAAATGCCAAATAACATTTTAAACAAATGGATTTATTATTATTTGAAACAGTTAAGTGAAGATTATTTTCAAAAATAGTTTTAGCACAATGGCTTCCCTTTGCACTGATGCACACCCCATTTTTGCATCTCTCTCCATACAGTTAACAGCTTCTATTTGTTTGGACGAACTTCAGCATAGTTTTTAGGAATATGAGAGTAGCGAATGATTTTAATCTGGTCTGGTTTAGCCTTTTTATCATCCCAAGAATACTCAGGTGAAAGCAGTTTACTGGGCTTGTTATGAAGGAAGTATTTGTTCAAATGAGACTCCTCCTGCCATGCTGCCTCAATGGATTTAGCTGCATCAATGTCCAGCTGCTTTCGGCAGTATTTAGCGAGCTGATATACGTACTTCACTGAACCACCGAGCACAGCTCCACCGTAATAATAATCACCCTCAGATTTAGGGATAAACGCTTGAGACTCAGGTCTTCGCTCATATGGGAATTGCTCACGAGGTGTATAATAATACCATGCATGTATCACACCTATAAGATTACCCAAAGTCTCTGCTCCCCAGCAGCCGTAGAACTTTGTATCCACATCAAGGCTGAAAAGATAGTCAGCATAATTGACCAGTCCACTCTCAATCAGCATCTCCAGCCTTTTCATCCTGCCCAAACTCATCTCCTGCCATCGGCTAGAACTATTGACTGTCATCATCGTCAGTTTCTTCACCCAGTTTCACATCAGGAACCTGTTCTGGGTGATCGGTGAAGACATAATAGTGCACACGAAACCCAACAAAGAAATGTTGCTCAGCAGACTCCAGGAAATTTTTTAAGAAGACAGTGTATCTGAAAAAAGACAAAGGGAGAGTCATAGTAAATAAAATAAATTGCCAATTTAATTCCTCCAACCCCACATTCAAACAATTAAAGGGGATCGTTCAGCTGAAAGTGAAAATTGTCATCATTTACTCACCCTCCACTTTTTACAAACCTGTATGATTTTTTTTCCTATACAGTAACAGTTTGGAACCATTTGAGGACGAGTAAATGATGAATACATTTTAATTGGTTACACTTTATTTCGATGGTCCATTTGAGTATTAGTAGACTGTCTACTTAATATCTGTTGATACTCACAATTAACAGACATTTAACTGACTATGAGAAACTTTGCAAGTACATGTCAACTTACACTAACCCTATAACCCCAACCAAACAGTCTACTTACAATCTAATGAGAATTTGTTGCAATGTCACTTAAATTCAACAAACGGACCATCAAAATAAAGTGTGACCTTTTAATTTTTGGGTGAACTCTTTATAGCAGTGGTTCTAAGTTTACACATTTTGTCAATACACATTTACACAACATCAAAGATAATAACAGACAAGCAAAATTAGACACCTTGACCATTAGTGGTCAGAGTGGTATGGTAAAGTGGAGGTAGGTCAAGTGAATCCCATTAGAGATTCTTTATTAAAAGATCCACTTTATTAAAACATCCACTAAAATGCAATCAATAGCCACTACCCATAGTCAGATCATAGGCTTTGGTATAAAAAAAAGGGATGGGCAGGAAATAAAGTTTTACAAAAGAATAAGCACTCATTGAGTCAGATTGATTTTGATGACAGTAGAATTGGAAGAATGTCAGGTCTAGGTTGAGACATTCAGATTGTCAGGTCGATTGGGAAAGATAACTCTATGTTAGACTGATATTTATGTCAGGGGTGAACTGTGGTCCTTGGTCAGAAAGAATGTCTTAAGGTAAACCATAGAAGTGGAAAACATAATTGTAAATAAGTTCTGCTTTTTTTAAGAGCAGAGAAAAGTTTGAGGTGAGGTATTTCACCCAACATGCTCATGCAGGGCCCATGCTGGCTCTTTGTGGGCACTGTGGGCTATGGTCAACACACACCAAATCTAAACAGGCTCAGTGTGGGCTAGCCCAGGTAAAGGGCTCACAACTACCCTATCTAGTAAAGACTGCACATGCTTGAGTGATGCCATTCTTGCTGGTTGTCATTCTTTTGGTTGTTGCAGCCTTGTTACTTGTGTTTGGAGCTCCGTTGCGTGATTTTTTTTTTTTTTTTTACATAAAATAAACCCTTTTTTTCAGAGAAGGTGAACACACCTTTCATACCATTTTACAGATAAATCCACAGGAAAAATCTTTTAGCTTCTAGCTTCAGCATGCAAGCATTACTAGACGACTAAAGCTATCAGCTTCTTTCCCTATTACTGTTTTACACTTTTAACCTTGTATAACAGGGTTCAACAACCCTGTTCCTAGAGAGTTACCTTCCTGCAAAGCATTAGTGGAGGTGGTGGAGCTGGAGCGGGAGGCAGTGGAAGCATAGATTGGTGACCTAGAGATGAAATGAGCACAGCTCTGGGAACAACGAGCTTTGTTTGACATATGAAAGATCCAGTAGGCTTTTTTCTCTTTTTGCTCTGATACTCTGCATCCCAGCAGAGCAGGTGCTGAACCCTTGTCAGACAACATCTCCAGGATGCTTTGTTCTATTTGACTAGTAAGTGAAAATTTACATTATAGCTGTATAGACCCTTGCTAGTCCCACTTAAATCACAGATCTGTATATCTGACACACCCATATCCACTGTATTCCTGTCTAATAAGTTTCAGACAGGCAAGCATCAGACCGGCACACTCTTTGTTAAGGCGTGCCATCATGTTGGTTTGAGGGGGAGCTTACTCTTTTTTTGGTTGACCCTAAGTACCACCTGGTTGAGGTGCCAGAGCACCCTATCCTAAAATAGGCCAGTCATTGAGATAATTGAATATGCTGATAGTTTTGGCAAAACATGTCTTTTTCACCAAGAAGGTCCATACAGATCCCAGAGGCAGATACTGACAAGATCAGGGCCTGGTTAATGTGTGTGCACTTTAGGGGTTTTACGATGTGGTCATATGTTGATTGGTCAGTTTGTATGTCTCTGTATTTGAGCTTTGGTATATTATATTGGACTGGAATATCTGCTTTTTCATGTGCTTAACCTTCTCTAAAAAACATAATCTTACTAAAAGTTTCATATATTTAGGATGCATATAATGCATATGGTCACATGTACGGACACAAGTCAACCTGTCTCCTTCTGATTTGCTGATTTTATATATTTGGAAGTGTCATTAAGTAATAAAATTTCCTTATACTTTTCTGTAAATTCATTACTTCATTATGTTTGCCAGAAGAATGCTTTTGCAAGTGATTTGTAGTGCTTTCTGATCAGATCTTTCACTTTTACCATTCCATGCTGGTGGAATGACTTCCAAATCCCACTATGCATGTAGCCATTTCAAGAGTTTGTCCATCTAACAATAACACTTCTGATTCTAATTTTGTTTACTTAATTGTTCCCCAACGGTTTATTAAGAAAAAGGAATAATAAATTATCTCCGTTGTCCCTTCTTGGTGACCTATTCCTTTTATATACATTAAATTGGTGAAGAATTATGGTATGAAGGACCAGGAGTGCCAGTTAAAAAATAAAATTTAAATTGTGATTTATTTATACACATTTTAATGCTTCAATTATTAAATTGATAATTTGATTTATTTTTAACTGGTGTCATGAGGAATTGAGTCCCCTGACAATAGACGAATTACCATGTTTGTAAACATTCAGGATGCGCGCGCAGTGAGGTGGCAGAAAAAAACAGGGAGCGCTAGCATTCACAACAAGGGAATGATATCTGATGTGGTACAGAGTTTGTTGTTGTCTTAGAAATAAGTTATATTGATTACTCATACATATTATTTACATAATGCTTTCAGCGTATTATAACAGCTTGTCACCAAATGATAAGCACAGTTGTAATGTGTATGCCCCAGCATAGCGTGAACTTATCTGATATGAACTGTAGAAACTGTCCAGCATTGGTGAGTCCAGCATTTTAATTTGGTTGTTACTCCATTCTACTCCATTTTACCCAAAGACGTCTGTGGTTGGCATTAGAAGCAGTGTGGTGTATAGTAAAAGTTAAGTTTTCTGTTTTTGGACTTCGCATCCTACCTCACAACGTGACATGTTTGCTATTGCAACCAGTCTTTTATTGATTGATTGATTGATTGATTTTATATGCCTAATCAAAAGTGCTTTTAATAGTCTATTCTCAGTCTTTACATTTTAATAAGACTTATCACATTACTAACATTATTATCAGTAACTTACAAGTTAAACACACGCATAGTTAAACCAATTAAAACCTTTGTAAATGTGTAATGATGTGTTTTTGACATTTTTATGTATTTATATTGCATCTGTATGTAACATTATAAATGTACATAAGAAGTGGTAGTTCGTTCTATCTAAAATAAAAGCACGAAAGAGAAATTATTCATGTTTTATTAAAACAAGGTTTTGCTGCATTTATATATAAATATATTTTAATCAGGCGCTAAAAACTAAACTATACCTATTACAACTCCAGTGAACCAATAGGATCACCCAGGTACTAGGCAGATCCAATCTCTCACCACAGTGGCACTCCTGGTCCTCCATAAAGAATGTCAGCAAAATAGTAAATTTAAAAAAACTCACTTTCCAAGAGCAAAGATGGTGGTTGCTACAGTAATGTTCTGTTGTTTGTAGATCGCATCAATCATTGTGGGATCAAAACTTCCTTCCGATACAATTGGAGCCAACCATGGTGCCAGAGGACCAACTTTGCCATCCGGGCTGTTTTAAATAAGAAAAATCACATTTGGACTGTGAATAATGCATAGTACAATAGATAATATAATATAATATAATATAATATACATTTTTATTTTCTTACCCCAGTACACTGGGCTGCTTATATGTAAGCCTTTAAAATAAATAAGACTTGTCAAAACTTCAGCAGTAAATGTAGTTAGGATGTAGTGACAGTTTGGTATTCCTCCTTGACTATTTTTATAAGGACATACTTAAGCATACTGTTAGCTGTATATGGATCTTAAAATCACAGTTCTTAACTGACTTTGTAAATGTGGTGATTTTCCACACCTGTTGCGAGATTATGGGGTGTACCACTTCTTACATCTGAAGCATAACGGTGCTGCACTGAGCTCTAAACTGTACGACGTTGTTTTGGCGTGTCGTTTGGGCTGTTTGCTAGTGTGCATTACTGTTAATGGTTGGGCTCCATTTGTTGAGGTTTTCTGTATTTCCAGTGTAGACCAGGAGACTGGAGAATTGCATGTAACCAAGTGAGCGCATAATTGCGTTAAGTTTACAGTATCCGTACAGGTACGTTCTCGTTTAACAGAGTAAGTTCATTGTGAGCCCTAAAACCATCTATATTGTTTCTTTGACAGCGTTGCGGCTTTGCTGAGAGCGCCATAAGCAGGTTGTTTGGAGTGGTCACGCTTTCGGTTGTTCTATCCAGGCACTGGCAACCTTTCTGTCTCCTGCTGCGTTCCTGTGGCTGGGTGGCTTCATTTAAAGTGTTGGAGCGGATGCTGTCATCATTCAAGCCTGGACGCCGTTGTGTACACGCTGACGCTGAATGATTGTTTAATTTGCACCATGTCTGTCGCTGTCTCCATGATCATGAGCGGGGCCAACGAGAAGTAAGTTTTTTTTTTCTTTAGTTGATCCTTTTGGGCATTGCTTCTGTTAGCATTTTTCTTGTTAATATTGGTTTACTTTTGTTACTCTCTCTCTCTCTCTCTCTCTCTCTCTCTCT
>CAIGQQ010033337.1:581513-612366 GCA_903798035.1 Danio albolineatus
TTTTGTGGTTGTGTGTGTGTGTGTGTGTGTGTTATATAGTATTTTTATTTTTTTTATAATTTTTTTTCTCGATGGTTATATTCATTTGTAGTGTGTGTGTGTGTGTGTGTGTGTGGTTTGCTTTTGTTTTGTTTATTAATATGCAGCCGACACTTTGATGGTTGTAAGTGTATGTACAACCATCAGTGTATTTCCACCAGTGTGTTTCAGTGTATGTAAATTTATATTACATACACTAACACATACTGTAAAATTGATATTGATGCTGCTTCCCGCGCTCGTACTGTAGGTGGTGTTTTTTTTAACATCCTTTAAACTGTTAGTTTGTTTCTACGATATGGTGGGGGATTTTTGCGTTCAAACTGACTGTTGGCCTGTCTAGATGTTGTAAGGACAATTTTATTGGGGGTCAATGGTGCCTTTTTAGAATTGTGCTTGTGTGTGTTTGTTTGTTTTGTTTTTTGTTTTTTTGTAAAGTTCAATAATATCATTCTAAATCACCACCGCCTGGCCACACTAATATTAAAACTCTGAAACATGTTACACAAACTTTACCTCTACTGGTTACCTGTCAACTGCTGAATTGAATCCTACATGCAACTTTCGAAGCTTTGTATGGTCTTGCCCTTCAATACCTTAGAGATACTCACTACCTACACACCTTCGCAAACACTATAGACCTCTGTAGCCACACTTTTGCATTTCTTGGACTCTGAATAAGATCCAATTTCCAACAACTAAACAGAAAGCTCATAAAAATTAGAGCAGAGCTGTTGAAATAAGGCTTGTACTTACCCTTGTGAGGATTGCAAGAGAGAATTTTCCTGGCTCTTTTTTGTTATACTAAGAAATAGAAGACAGCATATGAATTAATGTGTTCTGTACCATTATTACTTCTGTTGTATTTGTCTAGCGTGTTGATGTGTTTATATAATTATGTGAGTATTTTCTGTTTGTTTTGTTTTTATTTATATTTTAAGTCCTCAGAACTTATTATTTTGTGTGAAAAAAATTGTAAAGCATGTTTTGAGCATGTGTTTCAGTGAGTATGTAAGCTGTGACTGCACTTACTTGCGGCAGGATCTTCGCTCTACATGTCTGCAACAGATACACGGTTATTATAGCTAATGTTTTAACACTGCATGGTCAGTGTTGGGTGTATCTTTGACTATATTTAGAATAAATGTTCTAACATGCAGCATTTTCAGCTCCTAAGAGGTGCAGATGATTACAATCAGCTGAGTTTAAAGACAGCGCCTATAGGAGAGCAAGAAAATACTTTTTGCTTCCGAAGCCTCACTCAATTGAAGAGACAAAATCTGCTAAGCTGAATCCAGACAGATCAGGCTTTGTGTATCCAGTTTGGGTGACGATGCAGACAGTGGCAGTTGAGATGGGTGATTCTTCTGTTTTTTGGGCATCACACGTGGTACTACTAATAAAGCAGCATGGTTAGGCAACACATCTTTTTCAAGATGTTGTTCTGACTATGTGTCCACCCAATGCAAGGGCATCGGAGAGTGATCTATCATAATCAAATGACAGACTGGGCCCACCACCACCCTCTGGGGTGCAAAATGCAGTCACAGATCTGGAGTCAGGCATGATGGCTGTGCTTCCCATCCAGCTTTAGCAGAGGGTCCAGAGGTGTCATCACTGATAGCTTTCACTGGTGTGGTGATAACTCCAGCTGATATGGGTACGCTCAGGAGAAGCCCAGGTCCCTCTGTTTGTTTCTCCCGAAACTTCTCATTGCCAGTTGTTTCATCTCTGCCTGATGCCTCCCTTGGCACATATGTGCTGACTTACCCCTGGTCCCAGGGCTTGTGTTATATGTGTATATATGTGTATAGAGCCTTCATTGCTGTATCCTGTTGATCACTGTGCATTGATGTGAACCGCACTTAAAGCATAAGCTTCGAAGCAGCTCTTCTTCTGTTATGGTTGACAGAAGGGAAGTGCCATATCAAAGCACAGGTTTGTCCCACTGGATAGTGGATGTCTTCGCCCTTGAGCATTCAGTTTAGCCAGAGTGAGCTGTGTCCCCCAGGAGTGAGAGCACACTCAACAAGGAGTGTTGCCTCTTCCTGGGCATAAGATGTGGGCTGGGTGAAACCTAATGCATTTGCAAAATTTTATAATCTTGGAGTGGAGTGGTTTCCTTACGATTTCTGGGTAGTACCAGCCAAACACTTATTTTTTGCTCTGCTAGTGAGTTCCTCATCTGGCAAACCCTGGAGAGTTTCTCTGAGGGCCCCAACACCTAACTCAGTGGAACAGCCAGGTGCTTGGCCCACTATGTTGTTGGTATGCCTGTTGGTCAGCTTATGTTCTGGGGATCGGTGCCAGTTATGTGTGATCCCTGTTGGCAATCCCAAATGCCACAATGCAGTTTCCCCTTCTCAGGTGGACTTGTGTGTTCCCTACCCGCTAACCTTCTTATCATACGTAGTGCTCCCCCCTGGATAGGACTGGTCCATATACTGTATTCATATTGTCACCAGGTCTCCCCTGTGGGTAGCTGGTGGCCTAAACTGCATCCTTTCGCTTCGGGACTGGCATGCTTTCCAAATGTACTGTTGTATTTCTAAAATCCCTGGTCTACAGTTAGCAAGGTAAAGATTTTTTTACAACCCCCCAAATTCCCGTATTCTGGTAAGTAAGGGCCTGCGGATGTTGGAAGGTTGTGCCTTTGGTGATGCTTGTATGCTCACACTATGCTTGGCAAACTTCTCACCAAAGATGTACTGGGTCAAGCTACTCTGGCTCTTTCACAAGTGTCTTTCCCACATGGTGTTGGAGCATTGAAGGGGAACACCCCAGTTACTAACATAACCAACATTGCCCTAAGAAGTGAACAGAAATGCCTTGTCTCCCCACCACACAAGCTAGGTCTCCAGCTGACAGCTTAATGTTGTGCTTCTTCAGCAATAAATGCCTGGCTTGCTCTCTTGCAGGTGCTGGCTTCATACTCATCTGATTGTTATCAGCCGCACATGTTAGAAGCTGAGCTCTGCCAGTTCATAAGCATTCATTGGCCCAGTTTCTTCAGAATTATTGGTCATCTTGTGATTTTTCCCAAAGTGTTGTTCCAACATGGTGCCTTCTTCAGGGAACATGTGAGTAACCGGGACAATTATTCAATATAAATGGTGTTTAAAAAAAACAACAACACACAAAGTGGCACCATTTTTAAGTTTAGTCAAAAAATTTTCATCCAGAATAAATATTATTCTGATTATCATTGATTGCTTTTACAAAGAATTTACACACATTTGTAAAGATTAAACAGGCTCTATGTTTAACGTTTAAATTTATTTGAACATCCGAAATGAATTTTACATCATACCTATATTTATGTCATGAATTGTGAATTGACTGTGGCTGATTACTTGAAAATATTTAGGATTAACAATTAATGTAAATTAAAGCAATTAATGCAGGCCTACAGGCTCATCCCATACATTTCTAGAAATAATTATAATTAATTAGAAACTGCAAAAACTCACCTTATTGAAGAGGAGGTGAAGACCAAATAAAAGATTCTATGGGGAAATATAGCAAATCATGAATCTTAAAGCCAAGCTGAATGTCAAACTATTAGGATCAGGAGTTAACGTCTGTCTTTGTTTTGGTCTTTTAACCGCCCAATGCCATTTTAACCAATTGTATTTCAGCAACCCGGGTTGCCTTATTGGAAAACCATGTATTTCATTCATTCAGTCAGAAAGACTCTCAAAACATGTACCCACAACTGAAATGCGACCTCCGGGAGACAGTGGCAGAATCCAAAATGAGATGCAGATACAGAGTTCCACATTAAGTTATTAAGTAGCAAATAATATAAATATTACAAATGTAAACATTATGTGAGCAGGTTACATTGTAATCCTGTGTCCTAACAACACACTATGTGAGAAGATTTGCAGTGATAAGCAAATTGGCTGTACACACCAGACGAAACACAACATAAATTTAAATACAGACATTCAGAAGCACAGAATATGCACTCACTCATGAAATGGTAAGGTTTATACTCTAATTAGTGTATATTAAACCTCCTCAACATTATTAAATGTTGATGCTAAATCACTGATAAGTGTTGGTTTGCATTATTTCACACTTCTAAAGTTCAAGTTCAAACTGATTATTTTATTTCATTTTATTTTTATTTTATTCATAAGATCTGAGGTGAACTAGCTGCTGCTGCTTTCAGTAGTATAGTATAGCAATAAATGGCATGTAAATGTAATTGAAACTCACATTGTTAGCATTTATTGTATTATCTATTAAAAGAAAATTACTTTGCAACAGAAAAGACACTTAATAGACATTTAGTTTGCATTAGTACTTTCATATTATTACCAAATTAATTCACAAATTAAACCTAGAACAACTGTGAACATCTAATATTGCGTAAGATATGCAATTACCTACCCACTCAATGTCATCCCAACAACCAAAAGAATGATGAAAATAAGATTTGAATGCAGTGGCATTATTCCTGGTTAAATTTGTGTCCACACTTTAGCCTTACTGAATGGCAAGCAAGAGGAACTAGCAGGAGATGTTCAGATCATGAAAGGATGAGTGCGTTTCTATGGTGAGTGGGATATTTCAGAAACATATAGACACTCAGGGTGGAGCTATGAGGAACACCTCAAACTGAAACTTCTATAACAATGCCAACACTGGTAAATGATGACAATGTCAAAATACAGGTTCAATGCTATAACTCCCATGGGCCAATTTATTTGTAAAAAAGAAGAACATGAAACTGGTGAACACATATTATAGGCTTTAAAGCAGGGGTGTCAAATTCAGTTCCTGAAGGGGTGTTGTTCCAATCCTGCTTTAATACATGTACATATAGATTTTCAAATGAGCCTAAAGGACTAATTTAATTAGATGTGCTTAATTAAGGACGGAACTACACCACGTGTCAAACTTGGTTCCCAGAGGGCCACAACCCTAATTAAACACACCTGATCAAACTAATTGAATGCTTTAGGATTGTTTGATACCTAAAGATAGGTCTGTTGAAGCAGGGCTGTGGCCCCCCAGGAATTGAGTTTGACACCCCTGAACTAAACCGTGTATAGCTTTAGTCTTCCAGAAACTGAGTTTGACACCTGTGCTTTAAAGGGTTAGTTCACCCAAAAATGAAAATTATGTTTCAAAGCTCTGGAAACCTTTGTTTGTCTGGAGCACAAATTAAGATGTTTTAGATGAAAATCTGAGAGCTCTCTAATCTTCCGTAGGCAGCAAGGTAAAATTCGATAAAAAAAAATAATAATAATAATCCATTATTTGGTGGGATGTAAAGCAAAATAATCACTTTATTCCAAAGTTTGTTCTTGAATTGAAAAGATTTTCAAAAATGACATATCATCAAGATCAAGTTATCTTTATTTTTCATACAGTACAGACTGACTTTGAGATGTTGAAATGTCACATAGTTTCTTCTCACGGAGGCCGTGCCTGCTCCCACACTGATGGTGTTAATTATAGAATGATAACTGCAGTCTCTGACATGTTTTCTCATACAGTGTAAATAAGTAGTTACGGGTGATTATTAAAAGGTTCAAATGAAACATGAACACTGGCACCGCCTTTTCATCGCTATCATAATGCATATTATTGTGAATTTCATTCGCAAACAGAAAAGGGTGTGACTTTTCAGATTTTAATACGCACTGTCCTTTCTTGACCAGCAGGTCAGAATAGTTAGCTAAAAAACAATTCACACGAAGAAATCTTGACAATGTGTTTGGTGTCTCCCAGCCAACATCTCTACAAATGTCTGTTATAGAGGCGCCATGTGCTAATGCCTATGGCTCGCCCTGACACTGATAAGCTGATGGCATCTACTATTCAGAGGGCAAACCTCTGCTTTGATATGTCACTTCCCTTCTGCTGATCATAACAGAAAAAGAGCTGCTTAGGGGTATATGCTCTAAGTGCGATCACATCAAACTGCAGTGTGCCAACCGGACACAGCAATGAAAGGGTCTGGGTCTGCCCCCTCCGCAGGCAGCATTTGCAGCTTCACTACCTGATCCGACAAGTGCGTGGTAGGACTTGTTCTAAGGGCACTCCAGCCCGTAGAAGGCAAGGTCCTTCCAGAAACTGAAGGTGCGCCGACACAGCAGGGTGATAGTCACCCATTTCATCACTGCAGATCTCACTCACAGCAGTATCTGCTCCTGCAGGAGCCCACATCTACATTGTATCACTGCTGAATTGCCACAAAAGTGACTGCTCCCATATTTACACTGAAACCCTGTTGCATCTGTGACAGCACCTGCTGGAGACCAATTATACATGGCATCAGCATAGATCACACACACAGCAGTGACTGTTCTTATTTCTTATTTTTATTCTTATTTTATTATCATATTATCCTTAAACTATTTGTACTACGAAAAGGCGTAGAACAGTGCATAAGTATGTGTGTCACGGTTCACGGATCTGTATGTTCCTTTCTGTGTTTCTGTGTGTCTTGTGGGTGTGTCTACCTGGTAGTGCGAGTGTGTTTGTTTGGGTATAGTGGCCTGGCTGTCTGGTGCTTACCTCATCAGCTGGGCGATCACGTGGAGGGAATCGCTCAGCTGGCTCGTTAGCATCAGCAGCTGTGGCTTGTCATCCGTTCGTGTACATGCTGGTGGTGAGTCGATGTAACCTGCATTCCTTGTGGATGAGTTCTCTGTGGCTATTGTCTGCTTCCTGAACTGTCCTCTTGAGATCATCTGTGAGCTTCGTCTGTGACTGTTACTGCCTGCTCTGCTGTCTGAAGTTTCCTGCAGTTGTTAACTGTATCTTCTCCTTGAGAAGTGCCACTGGCTTATTGCATCGTCTCCTGAGAAGTATCACCGGCTTTATCCATCGCCTTATTCACGAACTCTGAATTATTGAGCCTTGTTGGATTGCATTCTAACATTAAATTCATTTAACTTTACTCTCGCATTTGGGTCTTCTCTTGTGTATCATAACAATGTGATTTGGGACGCAGCAGATGTTAACCTCGAGGACATCGCTGATTTGACAGTTTTCCTGGCGATCGCACTCAACAAAGCATACAGTGAAAGGAGAGGGGATGCAATTTGACAGTGACAGACACGAGGGACAGATATAAGCCGTATTTTTGTTTTTTTATTTCTAATAAATTGTTTTACTTGTAATTTAGAGATACATTCATGATTTATATTACAATATAGTACTGTTATTAATTATAAAGCAGATCTCTGTGAGCCCCTAGAGTGCATGGGCCCTTAGAATCATCCTAACTTTCCCCCCCTTAGCGGCGCCCCTGCCCACAACTCCCACAGTTACCCACCACATGCAAACACAACCATAACGGATCCTGTAAATGCATGATATATCCAGCCTCCTATTACAGCAGCAACGGCCCACAGGAGCCTGCTACTGTATATCCAAGTTGCAATAGCTCCCACAAGAACACGCTACACACTGCACCAATACCATCTTGCCCAGCTCTACTACTACAGCCATGACTGCTCCCGCAGGAGCTTGCTCCAGCAGTACAACTCTTACAGGAGCCCACATTCACACCATCTTAGCAACAGACAAATACACTTAATAATATGTGAACATGTCCATCCAGTGTGTTTTATTTTAAACACAACTAATTTTCCCTTAAATAAGCATAAACAGTTAGTAATCTAATGCTTTCATTTATAGATTTGTGGATTTCTTCTTGACACCTCTGTTATCAAACAAAACAAAATGAGAGATTCATTTGCTGCTCTTCACTAAATAACTATAGTAACTTTAATCAATATTTAAATACAGCCAATAAAAAGTAAACAAGATTTTGTAACTTATTTGATTTGATTTCTGTATATGCCATTGCTTTAAATAACTAAACCTTTTCTTTTATTGTCAATATTTTCAAATGTTTGCTATGTATTCTATCATTTGAAGCTAATTGTTGTCCCGTATTTTTACATCCCAATGTTGACAGGTATGGCATAACATGGTTTGCTAATCAATAAATAGCTGGTGCTGGTGCTACATCATTCCTTCTTCAGGCAAACGTGTAAATCTTTTCAGCAGGTGATCTGTTCAGCAGGTGTTATAATGTTAATTGCATTGACATGGTTAGCTGATGTTTTCCCAGCTTATAGTAATCAAAGTGCTCTTCATTTTCCATAGTTGTAAGCCTAGCTGATTGTGTCAGAGTTCATATTGCCTAAAGTGCATTTATCATGTTAAACTTTACAGCGTTAAAGCGCACATCATTAATGTTAGAGCAATCCCACATGGTATATTATACTGCAGTTTACTTAGTTTTTTTGCATTCTGCTAATTAGCATTTCATAATGTATGAATTACTAGAAAAAAGTACATTGTGTATTATACAGTGTAGTCTACATTATATATGTATCTCTAAGGTTTTCAGTTATATTATTTCATTTTATTTTATTCTTGATATCATGTGTTTACAATTAGACTGGTGTCACATACTCGTCTTCTGTCTTTAAATACACTGCTGAGGTTTCTCAGTGCCACATTTGCAAATCTTTCTAAGTATGTTGAATGAGCAATTGCTTTATTTAAATAAAAGTATGTCCAAAACAAAGCTATTAAGTTTTTTATGAGTATGTGTACACTAGCAATGGAATTTACTGCAGTGCGACAGGGCACCACCTGAAATCTTGCCCAGGGCGCCCAATCAATTATGGCCGAGTCTGCATTTAATTCCAGAGCAATACAACAAGCCTCTATAAATAAGCAACATATCTATTCTCCCAATGTTGGCTACTAGATAACATTATAACAAGCATGTCTTTCCATGGTCCAGCATCCCTCCAACTTATATCTGTATTTAATTTAAAAGCTGCCGGTAGCTAGCTCTCTGCAACTCTCACATAGTCGCCCACTGAAGCTAAGCAGGGCTGCACCCGGTCAGTACCTGGATAGGAGACCACATGGGAAAGCTGGGTTGTTGCCGGAAGTGTTGTTAGTGAGGCCAGCAGGGGGGCCCAACCTGCGGTCTGTGTGGGTCCTAATGCCCCAGTATAGTGACGGGGAGTCTATACTGCTCAGCGAGCGCCGTCTTTCGGATGAGACGATAAACTGAGGTCCCGACTCTCTGTGGTCGTTAAAAATCCCAGGATGTTCTTCAAAAAAGAGTAGGGGTTTAACCCCGGCATCCTGGCCAGATCTGCCCATTGGCCTCTGTCCATCATGGCCTCCTAACATCCCCATATCATAATTGGCTTCATCACTCTGTCTCCTCTCCACCATTCAGCATTTGTGTGGTGTGCGGTCTGGGGCAAAATGGCTGCCGTTGCATCATCCAGGTGGATGCTGCACACTGGTGGTGGATGAGGAGATCCCCCCTATTGTGTAAAGCACTTTGAGTGCCCAGAAAAGTGCTATATAATTGTAAGGAATTATTATTATTATTAATTTTGGGAGCTATTTTGCCTTTAGTTAAAGAGAATGGGGGACTTTGTCCGCAGGACTAGGCCTGAGCTCGAGAACCTCTCTGCTGATTATGGGAGAGCGCTGGGCTCCAAAATCTTTCTGAGCTTAGAGCTCTTCCCCTGGACAGCACAGAAAGTATGCTTCATTTGGTCAAGCATCTGCTAAGTGCAAACTCTTTAAAGGAAGTTTACTAAAGCTAGTTTTGCAGTTTCACCAGCAGAAGTCAGCTTCAACACCTGCAGAAAGTTTGTAGGCTGCTCCTCTTACAATCTCAAATTGATAACATTTATACTCTACATTAATGTCACTAATTGCGTCATACATAGAGGTGTTTCTGATTGATTAAAACACAGATAGACTTCTATAAATTCAATGTGTGTGTTGCATGTGTAACTCAGGAAGCAGTGTTTCCTATCCATTAACAGTCCAGCTCCACTCAAGGTCGCCATGATCTCTGACCTGGCTCAGTAAATCCTGAGGGAACAAATAATTTGGCACAAGAAATAGCAACGACACACTTATCATTCCAATTTTACTCTGAAGAGGGATGACACTAAGGTTATCATACAATCTAGACCTTTAACTATATAAATAATCATAAAGACATAAGAAAGAACATCCATCATAAAATCCACACCTAAACTGAGTGTGTGCTTCATCTTTTGACAATTACTGACAATTTGTTTACTGTTGCTTAAAATGTTTGTGTTGTGAATTAACTCTTAATTATTAACTATACATTTTAGTAGCTTTGATTTTCAGTTGGACTGATAAAGCTTTTTAAACACTTTAACCTATAGTCCGGAGGTAAAATTCCATTTGTTACCCCTAAAAATGTCTGGGTTCAGTCTACAGGACAGTTATGATCACCCAGTGCTAGGGAGTCTGCTGTGAGAATTCATAGGTAACATCTTTATTCTAACAGCCCTCACTGTTCGGGCTTCAAAAGAACACGGCAGATAAGAAAAGAAAGGAGGGAAACCCCTCTCTTGGTCTTATGGAGAATGTGAGATCTCAAAAGGCATACAAAGCGGCCTCTGGTGGATTTGTGAAAACAAAAACTACAAAAAAAGTACCTCCTGGGACATTTTTGGTGCTCTCCATAAATGTATATAGCAGTACGTTTTCAGAATGAGCCTGGGTTGGGTGTGGTTGTGTGACTAGGACAAACTAATTAATTTAAATTAAATTAAATTAAGGGCGCCACGGTGGCGTAGTGAGTAGCACGTTCGCCTCACAGCAAGAAGGTCACTGGTTCGATCCCCGGCTGGGCCAGTTGGCATTTCTGTGTGGAGTTTGCATGTTCTCCCCGTAGTTGCGTGGGTTTCCTCCGGGTGCTCCGGTTTCCCCCACAGTCCAAAGACATGCGGTACAGGTGAATTGGGTAAGCTAAATTGTCCATAGTGTATGTGTGTGAATGAGAATGTATGAATGTGTTTCCCAGAGATGGGTTGTGGCTGGAAGGGCATCCGCTGCGTAAAACCAATGCTGGATAAGTTGGCGGTTCAATCCGCTGTGGCGACCCCGATTAATAAAGGGACTAAGCCGAAAAGAAAATGAATGAATGAATGAATTAAATTAAATTATTTTTGCTGAGGTGATGATATATTTTAGCATACAAGATCAAGAAATATATGCTCAAAGCTGTACTTTTAAATCATGACCGTATTTTTAAGCAAGTACTTAGCTCACCCCAAACTGAAAATTCTGTCATTTACTCACATTTCGCTTTTTTTTTTTAATTAAAAGTGCAGTATGTGAGTAGGTCCCGGCGGGTGATCAAGCTGGCCTACAGGATTAATGCTAAGACTTGTCGTCTGTCACTGTGGTTTCAAGCTCTTTGGTCTGTCACTGTGATCATGGCCACCACAGCATCAGCTTAGGATATGGCCCAGCCCAGGATTATAGATACATTGGCATCATCTCTTCACAGGTCTTGTATCACATTAATGCAGCTGCATAATCTCTAGAGGCCTCGGGATGAGTATCCCCAGATGCAAATAGAGAATAAAAAATAATTAGCGTAGCTGCTGTTCATAGTGTATTTAAACACAAACTGCACAAATGAAGTACTATGAATGAAAATAGTAGTTATATAAACAAACATAGAAACAAACATGTAAAGCATATGAGTGTTTCTAACAAAATGTCGGGTACACTAAGACAGGTGGAATGTGTCCTACAGGTGGTTTGCCAGGCCTTTTCACCTGCGTGGCGCACGCTTATGCATCATACCGTTATGTGATCCATTGAGTGTATGCTTTACTAAAAAGATAGGTCTTTAATCTAGTTTTAAACTGAGAGAATATTTCTGAGCCTCGGACATTATCAGGAAGGCTATTCCAGACTTTCAAAGCCATAAATGAGAAGGCTCAACCTCCTTTAGTGGACTTTGCTATTCTGGGTGCTACCAGAAGCCCTGAGTTTTTAGATCTTTAAGAACGGGTTGGATTGTAGCGAGACAGAAGGTTGGTTAGATAAACAGGAGCAATTCAAAGTTAATATACCGACAATAAACTGATTTTACTTCTCTTTTACTGATATTTACATTTCCGAAAAAGTATTGATATATAACAAAAATCTTTACAGAATTTTTTTATTATTATTTATTTTTTTTAAATCCTACATAATAAAATAATACAAATTATTATTTTTACACTTCAGTCCCGTTGGCTGCTGGTGTTGTTCATTGATCAGGCATCGGCCAATAAAACAGCTTTAACCCTGCCCTGCCCCTTCCTCGCCCTGCGGTGCTCGCGCCTCCGCATCCACAAGTGCACAAATGAGTTCAGCTACAGGAATCGCGCAAAATGTGTGGCAAAAGTCAGAGCACGAGAGATTTGTAGTTAAACTGACAAATCTGAGAGGTTGTGAGTGCTGACTTGTGTTTGTACAGCAAAGGTGCAATCAAATTTGCTGTACACATTTGTGTCTCAAGTTGTACAGTATTTGTGAATGACATTTTAAACTATTAATCTTCAACTTTGTATTTAAAACACAAGTGTTTTGATTATTGTCTGTGTGAAAATCGAGAGATTCAGCTATTCACATCAGAGCTGTGAGTGTACGTTTAAATCTACACATACAAATATTTTTATCACAAGTCCTCACATTTAGATTTGCAAGCTCTCAAGTTTTGCTACTGATTTACCTTCATAAAAAGTGGACAGACTGGCTTTGAGATATTGAAATGCCACATAGTTTCTTCTCACGGAGACCATGCCTGCTCCAACACTGATGGTGTTATTTATGGAATGATAACTGCAGTCTCATACATAAAACTAAATAACTCTCATAAAAAAGTCTCATAAAAAACTGGTTACTGGTGGTTAATAAAAGGTTCAAATGAAACATGAACACTGGCATCACCTTTTCGTCTCTATTATAATGCATATTTCAGTTAATCTCATTCTCAAACAGAAAAGGGTGTGACTTTTCTGGTTTAATACTCACTATCCTTGATTGACCAGCAAGTGACGATAGTAAGCTAGACAACAAATCATATGTTAGAGCTCCATTTACAGACCAAAATTACCCAGAACACATGAGGAAACTGGCTCCACACAAAGACTATAAAATCTTGAGAATGTGTTTGTTGTCTCCCAGCCCACAGCTCTACAACTGTCTGTTGTAGAGACGCTATGTATTAAAGCCCAGGAGGAGGCAACAGTTTTTATGAGTGCGCTCTCACCCAAGTGGAAAATGGCTCGTCCTGGCACTGATAAGCAAGGGTGATGGCATCTACTATACAGAGGGCCAACCTCTGCCGATCATAACAGAAAAACAGCTGCTTAGAGGCGTATGCTCTAAGTGCGATCACATTAAAGATCACATTTGTTTATATGGCAAAGAAGTTCCAAGAAAGTCCATACAAATTCCAAAAGCAGATACTGATAAGATCAGGGCCTGGTTAATACACATATATATATAAAATATACGTATGGACGTTTGGGGTTTTACAATGTTGTCACACGTTGATTAGTAAATTTGTTTGTCTCAGTATTTGGGCTTTGGTCACATGGTCAAGAAAGATACAAAATAGGTGGTAAACTTTGCTCTGCCTCTTTTCCTGCTCTGCTCCTCTCCTGCTCTAGAGTCAATCTTCTCTGACTCTACTGCTATCAGACTCTCTTTGAGGCCTATACTCTGGTCTTTGTCTCTCTTTCACTCTCTTGGGTAACTTTATTTTAGATTAAAGCTTGTTACAATTATTATCATATGTTTTTATCATTTCATGTTTTTGATAGGTCAGTTTGAATGTTTCGGTATTTGGGCTTTGGTCACATGGTCAAGGAAGAGACAAAATAGTTGGTAAACTTTGCTCTTTCTCTTTTTCCTGCTCCGCTCCTCTCCTGCTCATCTTCTCTGACTCTACTGATATCAGGCTATCTTTGAGGCCTACTCTCTTTGTCTCTATCTCTCCCTCCCCCTGTCTCTCTCAGGTAACTTTATTTCACATTGAAGCTGGGTACAATTAATATCTTTTATCATTTCATGTTTAATCGTTTTATACAGTTATTTGTAACTAATTCAGTTGAAACCACAGAGAATTCTTGTCATTAAATCATTTCATTTTCAAGTATTTGTGAATTACTTTTGATTTATAATTAATACTTAACTGCTCCTTATTGCAATACAATACAATTACATAATAACAACGCTCTCCCACATTTTTAGCTATCGTAACTGCCCTTACGATCATACAACAAAAGACAACAAATGCTTCAAAAAGACCCTTGTACAGTCATGAGTTGATATGAACACATTTTTCCTGGAGTGAAGCATCTGGCAAAGATCTCATCAAAACCAAAATCCGGATCAACATAAACATGTGAAATTGTAAAATATTACTGTGAAATTGAGACCACTTTATTAATCACACAGAGACATTTAAAATGATACCAAACACGAGTATAGATCCACAAGATAGACCATTGTTACATGTTCATGAATTTGTTTATTTTTGCTATATTGTTGCCCTCTAGAGTTTTTAAGAGATATATAAGTGTCCACACTGCCGCGCTTTGGGGGCGGGGACTTGA
This sequence comes from Danio albolineatus, assembly GCA_903798035.1. Lineage (NCBI taxonomy): Eukaryota > Metazoa > Chordata > Actinopteri > Cypriniformes > Danionidae > Danio > Danio albolineatus. The sequence continues at coordinate 596,009 of CAIGQQ010033337.1, forward strand.
GCGGCCGTCCAGATGCAGAGTTGTGCTCCATTTTGTTTTCAGTTTTATCTAAATAAATCCCTTAGACTTATCCAATTGTGTTTTCCCTCATTTGGGTTATGGCTGTAACAACCATACTAAAAGCTTGGACATTCTGTGTGGAGGAGTGTTAGTGGCCTCCTCTGGTGGAGAAGGTAAAGTAGAGGGCAGGGGGAGAGGCTCAGGGTGGGAGACTGAGACAGTTGAACAACTGGTTTCCTAGCTAATCTTCTCAGATTAGAAAGTTTATAGTTTTATTGCCTGACAATTCTCGAAGTCTTGCCTCATGGAATACCATAGCAGTTCTCAGGGTCTGATATTATGGAGAGCCATTCTTACAAGTCCATATATGAACCTGCACCCTTGTGTCCAAATTGTGTCCGTTGTCTTTAAAACGGTTTGAAATCATTAATGTCACGAGAGTTTCAGCTTTCAAAGCATATGACATATTTATTCTGTTGGCTGGGAGTCGTCAAATTCCGCAAGATTTCATCATAAGCATGTTATGAACCGCGAGAGGTATGTCAGAACAGCCAGGGTTGAGAATTCGACTTTATTGCAACGACTTAGATGCCGGCGTCTGAGTGATTCTGTCAGAGTTCGTGGACTGACAGGTTGTTGGAGATTTGGGATGAAGGCATATTAGATGCGTAAGATGAGGCTGGGGAAATTATGTGGTGGCATCAAGTAGATGGAGGAGTATGTAATAGACATGTTGTTGTTGAATTGTAAAAGCCGGTGGGCCAGCTTTCTCTTGTGGGGGCTTCGGGTTTGTTTTGTATTTCTGGTGGGTCTGGGTGGCACTGAGCTACGGCTGGAGAGCAAGGTCCCACTGAAGATATTGTTGTTGATTGGTTCTTTACCATAATGATAGGTTTGATGGTGCAATGCTGTGATGCTTTAAGTAGCTTTTGAAGCTGGAGTGTTTTTTTGTAGCAAGCGTGGTCTTCCAAAACAAAGATAGGGAATAAAGTTAGGCTGGATGTTTATGTTAAATTTGGAATAATCCGATTGGCGAGCTAATGATTACCAATAGGGACCAGCTGCGGGAGAGATGTCAAAGAGATGCCTTTTCATCGGTATTGGACATTCAAATGTTTGCTGGGCAGGCATAGCCATTTGAGTTCCGAATGAGCCAAACATATATATTTACCGTAGTAACCACTTTCTATACTCAAGTACATTTTTTCTATGTAATAAATTAATAAAACTGCCACTCTTCTAATTCAAAATGGCATAAATATAAACATATAGAAAAATGTACAAGCTAATTTACATAGTTCATTATCATATTATAAATCATAATATAGGAAATAATTTAATACAATACAACATAACACATGCTGTTTCACTCTGATGTCACTTTGATATGCAGTAATAAGTACATTCACTGAGTGGTTCTGTAACTCTGTTTAATTTTGTCCATGAATGTATGCTATAGTTTACGCCACACTGTGATATGTTTTATATTCATAGTTTTGAAATAAGCATAGCAAAATGTTCATTGGACGAAACAGCTGTGATGAGGTGAGCACAGAGGAAACCCAATTGCTCCTCCATGACATTGGGGTACAATGACACAAGTGTTTTTATAGCAAATAACTGCTAATATGCAGATATTATATAATTCTATCAATGAACACAACTTGTACTCTCACTTTGTGTAACTGGCTGTAAAGAAGTTATTTAATTATTTCATTCACTTTATTCAAAACTTTAAATATAAAACTACAAAGGACAGAGTTGTATGGGGTTGAGACATTTATTAAGAAAACCATTCAGAGTAATAAGGAAGACAAAATGGCTGCAGCTCATGGCAAGTGACGCAGCATTTATGTTTCCATGCTTGAATTATCTTCATCTGGATTGAAGAATTATAACAAGATGCGAGACTAAGTTTCTCTTTTTGTAATAAGCAGCCAATGAAGTAAGTTCACTCATGTAATATGTGATGGTTATTAATTGTGTTGTTATGTAGCATAAAACATGTACTGTATGTGGCAGTGCATGTACATAAACTTTAGTTAGGTTGTTAAAGTTTACTCTCTTTAAAAGACTTACAAAGATAATGTATATTTTTATGTATGTATGTTCTTTGTGTTCTGTTTTACTTTTGTGTGTATTCTGTTCTTTTTTGAGTGGTTGAACATATTCATGGCGAGCCAGTAATCAGAGAATCAACCGCAGTCAAGTGAGCCACCATTTGAGAACAACCGGTCAAGCAAGCAGCCACCTGTATTTTGTTGCACTTCTATTTGAGGAATTACACTACAGAAGCAAGAAGCAGCCACATGCCTTACAAAGTTAAGTGGTTATTGGTTAAATGTGTATGGTAACAAGAAAAATCCATCAAAGTTAAAATGTTTCAACATATAAAATTGAAATATAGTTTATTCCAGAGTTTTGCAAAAGTCTGCAAAAAACAATTTATAACACTGATCGAATTCATGCATTATTCTCTGTAATTAATAATTACTCAAATGAGTTTACATGACGTTTATGCCAATTTACATGGTAAGAAATGAACACATCTCTAATCATTTCCTGTTTTTTCTATTGCTATTGCTGAAAATTCTGCAATAATTGACTGAAATATTAAATTAATTCCAATTCAGGATGAAACTGACTCAATTTCCATGCTAGTGTTCATTGGCATTTACAGCTGAATTTGGAAGAAAAAGAAAGATAAAGTCTGAAAAAGAGCTTTATATCACTATCTCTTTATATATATCTCTTGCTGGTGTTTCCCATTACTGGGTTGCGGCTGGAAGGGCATCCGCTGTCTAAAAAATAATTTTTTTTAAAGCCAATTATTAAATCATGCATTGGAACATTAGAAATTTAAAGCCACAAAAAATTTAATTTCAATGAAAATCACCCTTTTAAAATACAAGACTGTCAAGAGATGGTGGCAGTTTTACTTTCCATGAAAACACAACGAAGAGATACAGTATTATGTTTAAACTCATTAGATGCTTTTTACAGTGATTTTTTGTTTTTTTATTTATTTTTAATTTTTTTACAGTTCATCCAGAGATCATCTTCAAGACAGGACTTTAAGTATGAAATTTGTACAAAATTTGTACTAAAAGTGAAAGAAAAACTAAAGTCTATGAATACCTATTCATGTACAGTAGAGGTGATTGAGATGGCAGAGAAGCTGACTTAAACCTGCTCTGAGAAATGCTGTTGCTGTCAATCATTGGTTACTTCACTAAGTCAGTTTAATGGTAAGAGGATTGATCGAGTAGGCCTGTCGCAAAACTACAAAACTCTGCAATAAAATATAATTCAATGATATATATTTTCATATTTATTAAAAAAAATTTATTTTTGATTTCAATTGATGGATTTTTCTTGTTACCAGACACATTTAACTAAAAAACGCTGAAATATATCTTTGGTCTATGGTTTTTGGCTGCCCCTTGCTTCTGTACCGTACTTCCTCAAAATTCTTTGAGAATATTTTGTGCTTGTGAAATTACTGGGGATGTACACTTTGCACAGCTATGGTTTGCTGAATTATTTCTGTTAAGCCCTCCTAAAAGTGGCCTAGTAACGCACATACCCAAAAAGTGCAATGAATAAAGTTGCATTAAGTTCACATTGCTATAGCCTACTACTAAAAAAACTGAAGTTAAGTTTTCTTAATCATACAGTAACGTGCCACAACACACTCCTCCTCCCTTTCTGTCTCTATTGCTGTCTTCCTCTATTGGACATTTGCTTTCCAACAGAACAAGGACAACTTAAAACAGGAGTAATGAAGCTTCTTCAAATTGTTAATACTTTTCTTATCATCTTGGCTGGCCTCTCTTTTGCTGGGTATGTGTTTTCTCTTTTGACAATTATTGGCAATTTGTTTGCTGTTGCCTAAGATGTTTGTATCTTGAATTAACTCATTAACAATTTTTGAAATTCACAAACTGTGTTGAAATATGATTTGTCATCTCTCTTCCAAGCCCATGTTTCATTAGCAAACAGGGCAAATTGTGTTTATGACTAACCCACTGACAAAAATATGAGATTAATTACTTTTTTATTTTTTATTTATTTATTTATTTTTATCCTCATATAGACAAATCTAGAACTAATTAAACATGAAAATGAAACATTAACCGATCGAAGAGTATTACAGGAAGAGAACTGTAGGGAAAAAACAGCAGTGTGGTCTCTGTTGTGTTTAGTTCTATAGTGGACCCCATTTGTTTAAATTAGAAATACAGAAGCCATTTTCTTTTAATAATTTTCATACACAAATACAGCAAGTTATCTACCGTTATGTGCAAATGTTAAAATACAGTATATGACATCATTCAAATCTACCTCCAACTCTCTGATGTATTCTCTTTTATCTTTGCTATTAATTAAAATCATACGCAAAACATACTTTTATTTAGCAAATGACAGCTTTTTGTTAGAATTGTACAATTTTTTTTGTCTCTTCTAACTTGCCACAGTTTTAATAAAATTAGTTGGAGTCTCCATAAAATTGGGCAGCGTGACATTGATATGTTGAAATGTCACATATTTTCTTCACACAGACACTGTGCCTGCTCCCTAACTGATTGCGTTATTTGATTGCATTATTTATGGAATGATAAATGCAGTCTCTGTCAACAAAGAATTAAACTGACACCACCTTTTCTTCTCTGTTATATTGCATATTAGAGTGAAACTTGTTCTCTTTCATGGGAACTCTGATATGTATCTGGAAGACACTATGAAAGATCACTAGATGACCAATCATGTTGAAGAGTAAGAAAACGGTCTAATGAATGCCAATGAGTTGGCAGAGCTTGGCTCTGCAGGTGTCAGCGATTAATCATTATCAAAGTATATTAGCTGGCACATGCAGAGCCATGCCACCTAATGCATAAGTTCCACATGATGGTCAAATATGCTCAATTATGGTGGTCAATCTCTCCCCCGACGGCCCGGGCTCACATTACATTCGGGCCTCAGCACGCTTACGTCATCAAGGATGTGCTGTTCAGTTTAAGACAAGTGCTCTTGCTCAGTACAGTGGACATTTCTTTATATCATTATATCGTTTTAGTCGTTTGATATGCAGTGACACACAGTCAAATATTTCGCTGAACAGATCAGCCACTGCTGACGCTCATAAACAATCATAAATTTAAAATGCTAAATTCCCAAGATAGCCAGGAGGTTTAAGATAGGTCCCCATGTGGATTCAGCTTTTTTCTGCTAAGTTTCGAGACGTAGCTGTTCCATTTGAATGACATAAAACAGCTCGTTCAACCATCTCTTATAACAAGGAGCCTTTGGAGACTTCCAATTAATCATCTTTTTAGCTGTAATCATGCCAACCATCAGGGCTTGCTGTTGGGTTAACGGAAAGGTGTCCAGTATATTAGACTATCCAAAAATAGCCAGATTGTAGTCAGGTTGGATTTTTGGTTCCATAAGCACTGGAAAACAATTTTAAAATGCTGGACCAAAATTCATAAAGAACAGGACAAAACCAAAATAAATGTGCCAAAGTCCCTTCTGCCCCACCACATCTGTCACATTTAGGGGATACAGAGGGAAATATTTTACTTTAATTTAGTTTTAGTTGCAAAGGAAATGTAAAACTTTAAATTGGATTAATTTATGTCTCAAATTTATCAAACATTTATTTATTCTTGACAGGGCTTCTTCACAGATCTCATGAGCCACTTCTATGTGTACAAGTTTAATGGATTGTAGTTGTGTAGTCCTTGATGGTAGGCATCGTCTCTTCACAGGTCTTGGATCCCATCAATGGTGCTGCACAATCTCTAGAGGCCTTGGGATGGGCATCCCCAGTTGGCAATAGAGAACAAAGAAAATAATTGGGCGAAGCTGCTATTCATAATATATTTGAGCATGAGATTAAATGACAATGTGAAAATTAAATGCTATAAATAAATGGAGGAGTCATAGAATCAAACATATAAAGCATATAAGTTTTTTCTAACAAAACGCCAGGTGCATTGAATCAGGAGGAGTGTGTCCTACAGGTGGTTTGCCAACCTAAAAAGATAGATCTTTAATCTAGTTTTGAACAAAGAGAGTGTGTCTGAGCCTCCAACATTATCAGGAAGGCTATTCCAGAGTTTAAAAGCCATTCATGAGAAGAATGTTTAGAGATCTTAAAGAGTTGGTTGGATTGTAGGGAGATAGAAGATTGGTTAGATAAACAGGAGCTAGCTTTATATGTGAGAAGTAATTTTATGATCAATATGGAACTTAACAGGCAGCCAGTGTAAAGAAAATTAAATTGGGGTGATATGATCATATTTTCTTGACCTGGTAAGGCCTCTGACAGCTGCCTTTTGCACTACTGACGTTTATTAATAAGGATGCTGGACAACCAGCGAACAGAGCATTGCAGTAATCCAGCCTAGAAGTCATAAAAGCATGAACTAGCTTTTCTGCTATCCTGAAATGGATAGCACGTTTCATAGCTTAGCAATATTTCTCAGATAAAAGAAGGCTATTTTTGTGACAAAGGAGATTTACCTTTCTTTTGTCATCCAGTCCTGCACTGCTTTACAAACGGATTGGTAAAAACTGCATGTCAAAAAATTCTATGTACTCAAACAAATGTTTATGTTTTTATATGGCGTGGTAAAATTTAAAAATGAAATTTTAAATGTAGAGCTTTGTCAGAACGATATTTTATATTTTTATCGTAATGTTTTAGGGAGAATCAGTGCCATTAGTGCCTATTTAACACTAATTTTATCTAATGTATAGGCTACATTTCTTGTAGACTTGATTTTTGGAAAGCTGCTGTACACGAGCGCAACGATATAGGCTAGCCTATATTTTATTGCTTGCTCTTAAGTAAAGGAAACTGTAAGTGTTTCAGGACATAAGATAACTGTATAGTATGCAGCATCCTTATATTATTCTCTTAAACAATGGGGAAATACATATTAAGTTTTTATATAGCCTAGGAAAAGGATGTATGTTTTAGGGTATGTTTAGGTCTCCAGAGCATTTAGGCTGAATGTTTGAAGATGTCTACCAAAACAAGAATGCTTTATAAAGCATTTTATACAGAGTTTTTACATGACAAAATGCGCTGGGTCATCCTTCTATTAGTGGCAAGAGCACTCGATGTACCTTGCCAACTGTCAGTAGACAAGTAAAGAAATATAATGAATGAAAATTCAAAGGCCTACAGTATGCGTATAGACATAATAATGTATTGCTGTTAAGTAACGTGTAATTTGCTTGTTTCGGTTGCCCATTTTAATTGTTTCATGGTGATGCAATGGTGTGCTTTTTCTGCCTGATTCTGCTTGGCGGGTTGTGTGACGTTTGATTCGTGGGGCATTCTGGGTGCAGAGTTTGCATGCTGTGCTGCGAGTTATTGGCCTGACAGTGGAAACGCAATATGATTTCGGCCTCACTGCTCAACCTCCGGTGTGATTGGTCCGGCGCGCCCTGATAAAAGCCCTGGTTCGCACTGGCTCGACAGTGGTAATGTGGCTACTGGGGCCTTATCCATCACCCTCAGGCCCACAGACCCCTCACTCATTGTCAGGGCACTCTGTCCAAGCTTCGATTGAGAGTGCCAGTCTTATCCTCCGGGATGGCCGCTCTCTCATTAGATGATGACGGGGATGCGATGTCCATCGCTATATCGGAGGGCAGGCTGACATGCTCCGATGAAGATCTGGATCTCCTGCAACCCTCCGGGGTTGCCAGTGAGGCCTCTGATTTAGAAACGGACATGTTGGCTGTGTTATTCCAGGCTGCTTCTGCCATAGGATTGGAGATGTCTTGTACCCCAGCCATACCGCTTAGATGGGTGTTATGTGGGGGCTAAGAAGAACGCAGGACCTTCCAAATCCTCCGTCCCTCACACAGGCATGGAGGGCACCTTTCTCTGCCCGGTCCTCGTGCACTCCTGCGGAGCAGCCAGGGGGTATGAGGAAATTCCTCAGGTGTAGCACTATATTGCAGTCAGTCTTTGCCAGAGCTGGATGACACCTAATACAGTACATTTGCAAGATTTCATAATCTTTGAGTGGAGCCAGTTTGCTCGTGATTACTGGGTAACCCTGGTCAATCGGGAGGAAACTAAGCTCAGTGTCAGCAACGCTTGCTGTGCCATGCTCCCTGACCCAGAGATATGTCCGCTTTTCCAGTTCTACTAGTTCACCCATTTGGTGAACCCTAGAGAAATCCTCCGAGGCCCCCAGCACCCGACTCAGTAGAGGAGCCAAGTGCCTGGCCCAGTATGATGTCTGGTATGCCCACGTGGTCTACATACTGGGGTTTAGTGCCAGCTATGCTTGGTCCCCATTGGCAATCCCATATGCTTATTTCTGCCATGGAGTGTTCCTAGGCAGACCCATGACTTCCCTACCTGCCTAACCAGCTAATCATATGTTGCACTTCCCCTCCATAGGGCTAGTCCATATGTTCTTGCTGTCATCAAGTCTCACCTCTTAGTTAGCAAGTGGCCTCCGCAGCGTCCTCGCCCATTGGGGATTGCCACACTTTCACATCGTACTGTCGTAATTCTACAATCCCTAGACTATATTAGCTAGGTAAAGGCACGTTTACGACCCCCGATCGAAATTCTTCTAAATTATCCCCATATAATGGTAGTTAAAGGGCCTAGGAGACGTTGGAAGGTTGCACTCTTGATTATGCTTGTGCGCTTACGCTATGCTTGGCAAGCTTCACATCAGGAGGCGTGATGGGCTTAGCTGCTGTGGTGTTTTCCATGCACTCTCCCATAGTGTCTTTCTCAAGACACATGTCGGAGTTCCCATGAAGGGCAATGTCTCAGTTACGAACGTTTCTCATGTTCCCTGAATAGGGAACGTAGACGTGTGTGTCTACGGCTACAGCAGCAGAGTGATCGGCTTTTCTGCAGGCAATAATCTAAATGCCCTCTTAACAAGCACCTGCTGATATACTGTTAATTATTAATCTCTGGCACCTGCTGAGCCGAGCTCTGCCAATTCATTTGGCATTCATTTGTCTATTTTCTTACTCTTCGGAGTGATTAATCATCTAGCGATCTCCCATAGTGTCTTTCTCATGACATGTTACTTTCGTAACCGAGACGTAACCGAGACGAATTTTAAAGACTTTATTTGCAAATTATGGTGGAAAATAAGTATTTGGTCATTAACAAAATTTCATCTCAATACTTTGTTATACCCTTTATTGGCAATGACAGAGGTCAGATGTTTCCTTTAAGTCTTCACAAAGTTTTCACACAGTGTTGCTGGTATTTTAGCCCATTCCTCTATGCAGATCTCCTCTAGAGCAGTGATGTTTTGGGGGAACACTCACTTTCAACTTTCTCCTAAGATTTTCTATAGGGTTGAAATCTGGAGACTGGCTAGGCCACTCCATGACCTTGAAATGCTTCTTGCGAAGCCAATCTTTCATTGTCTGGGTAGTGTGTTGGGGATCATTGTCATGCTGATAGAACCAGCCACATTTCATCTTCAATGCCCTTGCTAACGGAAAGAGGTTTTCACTCAAAATCTCACGATCCATGGCCCCATTCATTCTTTCCTTTACATGGATAAGTTGTCCTGGTCCCTCTGCAGAAAAACAGCCCCAAAGCAAGATGTTTCCACGACCATGCTTCACTGTAAGTATGGTGTTCTTTGAATGCAGTCAGCATTATTTCTCCTCCTAACACGACAAGTTGAGTTTTTACTAAAACATTCTATTTTGGTTTCATCTGACCATATGACATTCCCCATATCCTCTTTTGGATCATCAAAATGCTCTCTAGCAAACTTTAGACAGGCCTTGACATGTACTGGCTTAAGCAGGGGGACACGTCTGGCTCTGCAGGATTTAAGTCCCTGGCAGCGCAGTGTGTTACTGATGGTAGCCTTTGTTACTTTGGTCCCAGTTCTCTGCAGGTCATTCACTAGGTTCCTCCGTCTGGTTCTGGGATTTTTGCTCACAGTTCTTGAAATCATTTTGACCCCACGGGGTGAGATCTTGCATGGAGCCCCAGATCGAGGGAGATTATCAGTAGTCTTTTATGTCTTACATTTTCTAATAATTGCTCCCACAGCTGATTTCTTCACACCAAGCCGCTTACCTAGTGTATAAAGTTATCAAGTGTATACAACTACTACTGTGTGAAAATATCAGAATTTGGTACATATTTTCAGTATTGCCTTTGCTTGAATAGACACAATCTAATGCTGTTTATGTGAAATAAGCCTGCTCCCGAGCAGGTTTAAGCTATCAGAACTGTTGCTATGACAACAACTCTCGGATGAGTTTTGAAGAACGAAATGATCCTGGATCGTGTCAAATTGTCAATAACCAATTCCAGCTAATTGAGTATTTCACGTACGAAGAACGGACCCCTGGTGCACTTTAAAATGCATGATTTGTTTATGTTTTCTTGCAGGCTCATATATTTGGGCTACACCTCCTCCTCCATCAGGTGGGTTAATAATAATTTATATTTTCAGTGGGTTTCAATTTATATTTTAAGCCTGCAGGTTGATAAGTTCTCAATTTTTTTACGTAGTGGTTAAAGTCATTTACAAATGAGACATTTACATTTAGTAATTTTGCTGGCACGTTTGTCCAAAGCGGCTTACAATAGGTATGAGGTGCCAGACTGGACAAAATTCAAGCAAAAGCAGAGAGACAGAGTGGAGTGCGTGTAAGAGAGACTAAAAGACTGATAATGTTAGGATACTATTACTGATTACTATTAATAGTATGTTTGCTAATCTGTTTGGTCATGCTTTATTTCGATGGTCCGTTTGTTGAATATAAGTTACATTGCAACTAATTCTCATTAGATTATAAGTAGACTTAGATTGGGGTTAGGGTTGGGGTTAGAGTTAGGGTTGGTGTCAGTTGACATGTACTTGCAAAGTTTCTTATAGTCAGTTAAATGTCTGTTGAATGTCAGCATCAACAGATATTAAGTAGACAGTCTACTAATACTCAAATGGACCATCGAAATAAAGTGTTACCATTTGTTTTCATGGCTTCTATTTAATGTAAAAATGACAAATGTTTTGTTAATACAATTGTAATGTTTGCCAAGTTATAATTTGCAATTTTTTAAGGTAATTTGAGCAGTTCTCCTGACTTTAATATGCGCCATCTTGTGGGTCTGTAAAGAATACACCGGTCGTAAGAATAAGGCAGTTTAGTAAATTCAAGGGTGGCTTTTTTTTTTTCAAAATAAGAAAACGTAACGCTAAACAAAATTGCTAAATGTGAGAAAATCTCTTAATTACTAAGTTTTAAGTGAAACTTTTCTTATTATTGACAGTTACAACAAACATCATTCATGCAGTGTTCCAGCATTACCAATAATAAGATTGTATCTGTTGCAGATTTAAAGAACAAAGATTCTGCTTCAAGTAAGTACTGTCACTTAGGGTGAGAGCTTAACGAGCTGCACTTTAAGAAAACACGTGCAATTACAAAAACAAACGTTTGACAACGTTCATCTGTTTGACAACACAAATGCTGAAAATCCTCACAATGCAAACACATTTCTAAAAAACGCACTGCATTTTCTAACAATGTAAACATTTTATGAAAACGTGCTGCATTTTTTCACTACACAATGTAAATGTTTCAAGGATATCCCCAAAAAACATGACAGACCCAGCTATTTAGGTCATGGTTATTAAGGCTAATAAATACTTAAGACACAGGAATCGGGATATTAAAATAAACAAACAAACTTACCTTTCAAAGATCACCTACAACTTCACTGAGCAATAGCCACAACACAGCGGCATCTGTCATGTCCCCTTGAAACATTTCTGTTGTGTAAAGTTAAGAATGGGTTAATGACAATGTGCCCCTCCAAGTAAAGTCATGATATAATCATACATTAACATATCATGAGCTCATGATGGTTACATTAAGCATAAACTGATGTGGTGATTAATACATTAATTAACAAACAATCATGTACTAAGTAATTAAGGTAGCTGTTGTTCACACATGAACTCATATAAGGCATGTTAAAGTTAGTTCATGATTAGCGCATGCGTTAACATAATTAGTTCATAATAAAGCAATATTTAGTTTACATATGAACACATCGTTATTCATGTACTGTTATTGTAAAGTGTTACTCATAAATGCATGTCAAAGAAAGAAAACACACACGCATGTATACTAAGAGTAACATTCGCATGTTTTTTATTGATATCCTGTTTTTCAGTATAACAAAGAAGCACCAGGGAAATGTTCCTTTGCAGTTGCCACAAGGGTGAGTACAAACACTACTTTCCTTCTTAATCAAGAAATGCAATCCACTCAACACTCGACTCTATTTTTGTATTTTATATAACACAGATGTCTAATGTATTTCTTTCATTTATTTATCTGTCACGATTGGTTATCACACAAAACAAGGGAAAGATCCAAGTGCAGCAAAACGCATTTAATGTCAAACAATGACGACCAAAAAATGACAAGGGGACAGGCAAAGTACTCAAACTGACAAAAATGTGAAGTGTAAAAATTAAGCACAAGCATGAATCAAGCAAAGAATACTAATCAGGAATCCAAAAACATAGTGATGACACTTAAAGTGAACAAACAAACCAATCACGATGAACCAGAACACAAATAAAGCTGGCCCGAACTAAACATAACATTGCAAATCCAAAGGGAAACTAAACAGCATAACAGGGCTCATAAAAGACAGAACGAATTAGACAATGAGAAACAGCTGGAAAAATGCAGTGATCACATGATCCCAAACAACACAAAAACCAAAACTAAAGGTGGTGCCCTTGAAGACCACAAGAGGGCACTGCAGCAGGTGTGACATTACCAGCATGCAATGGGAAGTTTGTTTCTTTTTTTCTGAACTGGTTCTTTTCGTTCATTTCGATAAGCTGGTTAAAAAGCTGGATCATCCTCACACGATGATGTGATTTGCAATGATGCATCGATGTCCATTCTTGCATCCCAACTGAGAAAATTATACTCACACATTTAAATCAAGTCAGTAATCATAACTTGATTACAGGTGCTGCAGTTTCCCCCACAAGTCCAAAGACATGCGCTATGTGAATTGGGTAAGCTAAATTGTCCGTAGTGTATATGTGTGGGTGTTTCCCAGTGGTGGGTTGCAGCTGGAAGGGCATCCGCTGCGTAGAACATATGCTGGATAAATTGGTGGTTTATTCCCTGATCAATAAAGGGACTAAGCCGTAAAGAAAATTAATGAATGAATGTACAGGCTAATAATCTAAATTGAAATAAACTAGTCATCACCTCATAAAAGAGTACTATTAAAATAAAATCTTTATAAATAGTCAGTATATCCACCCTGTTTGACTGAACATATATGTTAATGTTATTTAATAAACTAGTGCAAAGTATTTAATTCAGATGATTGAAATCTTGAATTATTGTTTAATGCCTCTGCATTTGATAATACAATAGTAGTATATTTATGTCCTAATAGCATTTTCCTTTTCAGGTTTTACACATTCAGTCAGAACATTCTTGTTTTTTAGGGGCTGAAGAGAATAACCTCAGTTTTGTCATTATTAAGTTGAAGGAAGTTTTTTGCCTTCCAACATTTAATATCCTTAAGACAATCAAGATCTTAAGATCCATATTTAGCCCACAATAATATGTCAATTCTGACTTACTTTTATTATTCAACTGTTTACTGCTGAGGTTTTTATAACAACTGTAATTTATTCCGCAGGCTTTCATTCAGTCAACCCAGCGTAATGGGGTTAGAACATTTATATATATTTTAATAATAAATCAATTTGTTTTTCTTTAATTGTACTATGCTTTTGGATTTGAATTTCATGTGCATATGTGTGCTTTTTGTTCATTTAAAACAGCCAAGATGGCAAAGTTGTTCCTGTAACACCATGGTTAGCCCCAATTGTTTGGGAAGGAACTTTTGATCCCACACTGATTGAATCGGTCTACAAACAACGAAACGTCACTATAGCGACTACAGTCTTCGCTCTCGGAAAGTGAGTTACCATCTCTCCTGTCTGTTCCTCTGATTCTTATTGACTTTGCATTTAAACAACATCAAATTAGCAAAATGCCTTTTCAACAAGATTTGGGCGACATGGCCTTTAGATGTAGGCATCTAACTTCCCAAGCACTTTTTCTGCCACTGTATTAAAATGTGCTCAATTTTGAAGTTTATTAATAAGAAGTTTATTTGGACGATGCCTTGACCTCTTGATTTTGACAGTATACTCTTATGTACATTTAAGCCACAAACACTCTAGTTCTGTGGTTTTCAACCACATTCCAGCATTTCGTAATACTGTATGTAGGTAATTACTATTCGTAGGGTAATTTATTGTTGCATTGAATGACATAATACCCTGGGGAGCACAGAACATTTACATTTTTCATCCATTTCTCAAACAAGTAAATGTACAAGTTGTTTGGCTTTCACATTGTTCATGTGCAGCCATCCTGTCATATTAATAATAATAATATTTTGCATTTACAAAATAAAATTAATAGTATTGAACATGTCACCATTTTTTCTCAGAACACATATTTCTAAAGAAGCTGTTGATTCTTTTCCATTTCTAAAGAAATCCATATGTGCAAAGAAAACAAATATAATTATTTTACAATAATTTTTAAAACAATAATTTTAAGTTATGCATAATAAAATGAAATGACACAGGGAAAAAGTACTGAACACATGAAGAAAGAGAGGTGTAGAAAGGCAGTGAAAGCCCAGACAGCAACTGAAATCTGTCAGTGGTTCTTCAGCAACCCACTGCCCTTCGTCATTGTAAATTAATATAATCTGCTTCAGTACAACATCTACATTATTAGGATGATGAAGATGAAACCAGAGTGGACACACCTGAGCAATTCATGTGTCTTCATTTTCTAAATGAGAGGCGTCTTTAAGCTGCCATCACCAAAAAAGCCTTTTATATAAATAAATAAATATGTTTCAGCAGTTCAGTGCTTTCTCCTTTTTTAAGTAAACTCATTTTTTTCACATAACTAATTGTATCTATATGTGATTTGCATGTAAGTAATTAAGTAATGTGCATTTAAATAGTGCGTTTATCATGTATGGAGATGCGCTACCACACACCATCTGTAGGTGGAGAGATTTTTGGTGAATGGGGAAGATTGAAAAGTCGTGCTGGTAAGGGCCAATGGAGGAAATTTGGCCAGGACACTGGGGTTTTACCCCTTCTCTTTATAAAAAGTACCATGGGATTTATGATGACTCAATAAGTCAATAAATTATAATGTGGAGACTCTTCTAATATTTTTACAATTTGGCCTTGGTTGAATTGGAAAGGGGATTCTCATATGCAATGGCCCTGAGCGTGGCATGTGATGCTGTGATAAGCGCCATTGGTTCTTTACTTTTTCCTTTATATAAACTTTAATGCTGTATTCCAAACACAGTCTGAGCTAGGAATTTTAGCAGAGGACTTGTTTTCCCAGTCAATCATGTCACAGTTGCATATTTACCACAAGGTGTCACTATTTCAACACTAAAACAAAAAGAAAAAACTGTCAAAACACCTGATGAAAATATGTGCATGTGACAGACTTTAAAATATTATGATGTACATAAAACACAGCGGGCGCCACGGTGGCGTAGTGGGTAGCACGTTCGCCTCACAGCAAGAAGGTTGCTGGTTCAAGCGATTTCTGTGTGGAGTTTGCATGTTCTCCCTGTGGTCGTGTGAGTTTCCTCTGGGTGCTCCGGTTTCCACTACAAGTCCAAAGACATGTGTTATAGGTGAATTGGGTAAGCTAAATTGTCCGTAGTGTATGAGTGTGTGTGGATGTTTCCCAGAAATGGGTTGCAGCTAGCAGCTATTTTATTATTCCACAAATTGTGGTCCTGCTCACAATGGTTCAGTTTACACTTTATTTTGACGGGTTAAGTAACAACTACCTAGCTAACCAACTGCAATATCTGTTGGTGGACATCAAAATAAACAGTTGGCAGATCTTAAGCAATGAGTTTACTAGTGCTCTATTAATTACTGTCAGCTAGTTGGTATAAATGTAAGTAATCTCACCTTATAAGAAAGCAAGGTGGCTGTCAAGATTTGAAGATTCATTGTCTTAATTAAAAATCATATCAATCAATATCATTCCTCTTATAATTATTTTAAAGTAAATGTTTAGGATGATTGCTTAATTGTTAGCAATTTGCTTATTGTCCTGATTGTGAATTATTTGCTACTTTATTAATATTATTTTTATTAAAAATTTGTCTTTCTATCTTTCTCTCTCTCTCTCTCTGACCCTCCCTTCCTCACTCACTCTCTTTTTCCAGATATACAGTGTTTCTTAAAGATTTCCTGGAGTCCGCAGAG
>CAIGQQ010033337.1:615366-629269 GCA_903798035.1 Danio albolineatus
TCCAGGAAATCTTTAAGAAACACTGTATATCTGGAAAGAAAGAGAGAAATGTTAATTAAAAAATATATTAATAAATAAAATAGCAAAGGATTCACAACCAGGACAATAAGCAAAATGTTAACAATAAAGATACTGTTTTGAAATCATCCTAAATAATAACCTTTAAATTATTACAAGCGCACACCACATCTACAGCAACATCACATAGGATTGATACTGATGGAATAATTTTCAGAATTATTTTTAAGCTGAAAAACCTTTAAATCTTTGACTGACACCTTTGTTGCAAGGTGAGATTACTTACATTTACATCAACTAGATATCAGTAATTAAAAGAGCACTAGTAAAATATCTGCTTAATATCTGCTAACACTTCATGTTGATGCTCCACCAACAGACAGTTTCTGATTGAAATTTAGTTAGCTAAGTAGTTTCTGATTGAGATTTCTGATGAATTTATTACTCTCATTTATATGCTTATTTGAGTGATTTCAGTATTATCTATTGTATTATTACTCATACCTGTGGCATTATTATCATTTATGTGTGCTTTGATATATAAAAAGTCACCTTGTGCAAATGCAGTCAGGAATGAGTGTGCGACTTATGATCATGCACACCTGCACACTCAGAATATGATATGATATGACTTCCAGAATATGAAGACCCTAAAACTGCCCGTGAACTTCAGCTAAACTTACAGTTGACAGCTCTAGGTACAGTGAACAAGATATATTGTTGAGCTGAGTTGCCACATTTGAGGTAGGAAGGAAAGACCTGAAATGGCCATGGGTAGGGAACATCTGGGACAAATGAAATCCTATTAGTGGAAAAGCTAATGGAGGTGTGCTAATGTACAAATTTGGGTGGAAAGAAGTGTATTTAAACTGTGAGCTAGCCTATACTCAAGAGACACTCGAATGACCTGTCTCTGTTGTTACTGATGCTGTAATAATAAACTGCTTTGCCTAAAGACTTCGGAGATCTCAGACTTAGAAAATTATTTGCAGACCAGAATCTTTTTTTTCCACAACATTAGCTAGATGGGTAATATTCCTAAAACGCTAAAATAAACTAAATCATTGTATACAGGTCCACAATGTGTAAAATAATAAAATCAATAAAGAGAATTTAAACAAAAGTGTTTTATGTACATCATAATATTATAAAGTCTGTCACATGCACACATTTCCATCAGGTGTTTTCAACAGACGGACAGTTTTTATTTTTGTCTTAATTTCATTATATACAGCTCATGTGGTCAATATACAACTGTGATGTGACTGACTGGAAAACAAGTGGGACATTTCCCTGCTGAAACTCCTAACTCTGTTCGTACACATAAAGTACACATAAAGGACCGAATAAAGAACCAAAATGTTTAATTTTTTAATTTCTTTTAAATGTAAAAAAATTAGTAAATACATTTTAGAAAAGTAACACACACACACATAAACACACACACAGTTAATTGTTAGAGAAACAGACCAAAAATGTTCTGTGCACCCCTGGGTGTTGCATCATTTAACACAAATCACTGAAGTTGAGTGTTTGAGACTGTGTTGCTTTGTGATATGAGACATGTAATATATCTGAAGTGTACATACAAGTACACTGCCAAAATCAAAAGGTCTCTTCTATATAAACTTCTCATCTGCTTGACAAAATTGACTACGTGTTAATACAGTGGCGGGAAAAGTGCTTCTTTAGTTAGCAGGTACTGTACATCTAAAGGCCATGTCACTCCTAGCTGTCATCAAAACAGCTAGTGAGGAAAAAAGCCATCCGTGTCGTTGCCTTTGCACTTGGGCCATAAAGATGTTCAAATCAACAGGACAACAATCCCTCTCACAGGTGCATCCAACAAGAGTGGACATTTGTAAAGTACTCCAAAAACTAGCATGGACAGAGACTAAAGCCAGCTCGATGTTGACAGACTGCTCTATCAGCTTGTTGTGTCATGTCTTAAAATGAAGTGATATATACATTACACAGTGCACCTCTGAAAGCTTCCAGTGATCCTGTATACCATGATTTAAGCAAGTATTATTAAAGTGGGGCAGTTGCAGGAACACTAAACAAATACTTGTGTAGGGAAACAGGGAAAACCAGATGGGCTGACATTACAAGTTTTTTTACCCTTGAAATGTATATGTGTTAACGCAAACAAACAAAAACTGCATTCCAGTCAGTGTTTAAATATTTTGTTACCACTTTCCAACTTCTTTATTCTGTCTTTTGCATGAAGGTGAAATGGTGAAGGGTGAAATGCAGAATCCTTCAATTACAGCCCAAGTGTTTTTGCTAATTTGATGTTGTTTAAATGCAAAGTCAATAAGAATCAGAGGATGAGACAGGAGAGATGGTAACTCACTTTCCGAGAGCGAAGACTGTAGTCGCTATAGTGACGTTTTGTTGTTTGTAGACTGAATCAATCAGTGTGGGATCAAAAGTTCCTTCCCAAACAATTGGGGCTAACCATGGTGTAAGAGGAACAATTTTGCCATCTGGGCTGTTTTAAACAAAGAAAAAACACATACCACATGCACATGAAATCCAAAAGCATAGTAAAAAAAAAATGATAAAGAATTAAAAAAATTAAATGTTATAAAAACATGTATTACTGCATGTTCTTACCCCACTACGCTGGGCTGATTGTATGAAAGCCTGCAGAAAAAAATTAGTTGTTTTAAATCTTTCAGCAGTAAACTGTTAAATAATAAAAGTCAGTTTGAAATGACATTGTATTGTGGGATAAATAATAAAATCACAAGCTCTTAACTGACTTTTCTAAAAATTACATCTTTGCAGCACATTACACAACCATATTTGGGTCTACCAACACAACACAAATTACATTGCTTCTATATTCATGTTGAATATATGTCTATATTCATGTTATATTCAGAGCAGTAGTCCCTTTAATTAAAAAAAACATAGATGTTTACTTTGTGTAAACATCTTATGTGTGTCTTCCAAAATAAAATCCTTAAAAAAAAAAAAAAAAACACAAGTTCTGATTAAACGTGTAAAACCTGAAAAAGGAAAATGCTATTAGAACATAAATATACAATTGTATTATCAAATGCAAAGGCATTAAACAATAACTCAAGATTTCAATCATCATCATCTAAATTAAATACTTTACACTAGTTTATCAAACAACATTAACATACATGTTCAGTCAAACAGGGTGGATAAACTGCACTACTGACAATTTTTACAGGTTGTATTTTACTAATAAGCTTATATGACGAGACAACTAGTTTATTTCATTTTAGATTACTAGCCAATTTCATATCCAAAACATGCATGGCAACCACTTTTGCACATCAGTGCCTGTACTTGGGTGTATTTTTTGTTTTAAAACTTAATTGAAAAGATTTGATCATGATTTCTATTATTATTATTATGACTACAGTTAAACTGAACTTACTAAGTTGATTTGAATGTGTTGTACGTGTATATTTTTATCAGTCAGGATGCAAGAATGGGCAATATCGCAAATCATGTAATTATGTGTGAGGATGAACCTGTTTTTTTGTTTATACCTTATTGAAATAAACTGACAGAACTAGTTCAGGGAAAAGAGCCAGAATTCCCATAACATGTTTAAAGAAGCTGGAATATAAATGAAACAAGGAAGTTACACCTGTGTTATGTGAAATACTGAAATTTGAGTTGAGTGGGTCACATTTGCGGTTTAAGAATCAAATCTAGTTTACTACAACAACTAAAAATACAGATCACAAGAGCAGAGCCGTTGAAAGTAGTGTTTGTACTCACCCTTGTGGCAACTGCAAGAGAGCACTTTCTTCTGGCTCCTTTGTTATACTAAAAAAACAAGATGCAATTAAAAAAAAAAGTCAACACTTGTGGCTGAAAGTTTTTCTTACTATGCAGCTGCTTGTGTGTTTTCTTTCTTTGATATGCATTAAATTATAAGTCAGTTGTAGTGGCTATATTTGCAGTTGCTGAGAGGTGTGAACATTTATTGTACACATTTGAATGTATGTGCATAAAGGTGTATGAATGCTTCTGAGAATGTGCTTCTACTGTATATGAAGTGTAAGTTGTAAACATGTTTGAGTAAACATGAGCAGTGAAATTACTTACTTGAAGCAGAATCTTTGTACTTTAAATCTGCAACAGACACAAGGCTATTATAGGTAATGCTGGAACACTTAATGTTTGCTGTAACAGTCTCTATAATTTGAATAGGTTCACTTAAAACTCTGTAATTATCTGAGTTTCTCACATTAATTTAGCATTTTTGTTTTGCATACTATAAAGCAAAAAGGCAACCAATGAAAGGCTGGATTGTACAATTGGGTAGTGCATCAACACTGACACTATGAACACTGCTTTCTTACAACAGGTTTAATCTTAAAAGACCGACAAGATAGCACCAAATATCCAAATTGAGTATTAAACTATTAGGACATAAATATACAACAATTGTATTATCAAATGCAGTAGCATTAAACAATAATTCAAGATTTCAATCATCATCTGAATTAAATACTTGTTTATTAAACAACATGAACATAAATATTCAATCAAACAGGGTGGATAAACTGAACTACTGACAATTTTTACAGGTTGTATTTTACTAATAAGCTTTGTACTCTAAACTTGCAACAGACACTAGGCTATTATAGGTAATGCTGGAACACTTAATGTTTGCTGTATCTGTGTCTATAAGCAGAATAGGTTCACTTAAAATTCAGTATTATCTGAGTTTCTCACATAAATTTAGCATTTTTGTTCTGCATTTTTTTGTCTTTCACTAAAGTAAAAATGCAACCAATGAAATTCTGGATTGTAATATTGGATAGTGCATCAACACTGGCACCATGGACACTGCTTTATCCTTACGACGGGTTTATTCTTTAAAGACCCACAAGATAGCGCCAAATATCCAAAATGAGTATTATTTCGGGCAGTGACTTCTAAAGCATTTGTGAATGAAAATAATTTAAGATTTAATAGGCTTTACACTAAACCTTTACTCTAAATCAAGCAAAATAAATTTAACATGGTAAATTTAATAGCCCCCTTTTATGAAATGAATTATGAACAAAATGTGTAAATGATGAAGTTATTTACTCATACAGTATGTGTAAATGACTTCAAGCGTTACATAATATAATTTGGATTATTAAGTAATCAATCCGCAGACATATCCCATTCTAAGAGTAAATCATTATGAACTCACCTGATGGAGGAGGAGGTGTAGCCCAAATATATGAGACTGCAAGAAAACAAAAATTAATCAAGCTTATTAAAGTGCGCCAGAACATAATCAGAATATCCTTATACACCACAGTACAATGCACAGACAAATTTAAGCTGTTAAAATACGTTAAAATACTATAAAATATGGTGCTGTTGTGGTGTTGCCGTTCCTTATTGTACCGCCATTGTACCACATAAAAAATAAACCCAACGGGATTACATATACAAGCGATACCTACGTGTTTCAGCACTTCGAATGCAATTTAGGCGTGCACGTATAAACCAAAAGAAGGTAAAACTAATGTTTCGGCGAGATGGAAAACAACTCGTTGAAGTGTGCAGTGCTCAGATAAAGCTCATCCCTAGCATCATATGATCCATGTTTATTTTAATGCACTCAATCATATGCGTAAAGAATTCGGCTACATTTTATAGGAAAGTGCTTTATCAAAAGAATCAAAACAAGACAAAAAAAAATATCACAGATGTTTTTAGATTATTTAAGTCAATTTAACACACATGAAAAAATAAACACTTCAGCTATTATATTTGACCAAACCCTACGACAAGAACTGCTCACCATATATTTTGAAATAATTACATACCCACTCACTAAGCAGCCAATGAACACCAGAACAACTGGGTGTAATCGCGTTCTTTTTTTAAAGGTTTCGCCTCTTTTCATTTTGACAGGTGAACTGGATTGTGTTCTATAATGGGAGAGGGCGGGGTGTGTTGTTATAGTGAAAAGGATTAAGTAACACCAAGCTACCTGAGATTCAAGCTGTGTTTATTTCCGAGGCTGCATCCTCCTAAAGACACAGTAGAATGGCGCGATGTCATCGCGACAAGGAAATATATCTGTACAGATTAGGAACCCTGTTTAATTGCAATTTAAGTTTTAAAATCGCCTTGGAGGAAAAAACAGTATAAACGTTACTATCACTTAAGGTCCCGTGAAATTTTAATTTCTTAGGCTATGTATTTTTTCTTAATGCTCATTTAATAATCTAATCTTAATACAGTACTTGATTAAATTAAAATTTTAGATGTTAGTACGAGCATGTTAGTATATATTTACATAATAAAACGTTTTAAGGATTTCTATAAACAAAATTCACATTAAGAAGATATAGGCTAAACAAGTTTGCAGTTTGTCACTAAATAAATGGATTATTTGCCATTTAACACGTTACTAACTTACAAGGTACGCCCCTACATGTTACGCCCGTCTTGCAGTCCGCACACTACAACTGTGGATCATAATTTTTGTGGAGGGGCGTTCAACCCTATACCTGGAGATCTACAGTACTATCAGCTCCAACTATAATCAAACACAAATAAACCAATTAAGTAGGCCTACATTAAAAAAAAAGTAAATAGTTTCGTAAAAAAAAGTAAGCCCATAGCCTAAAAGTAAGTATCAAGTAAAAAAATCAAGTAAGTTGATTTTACTTAAAAATAAATGAAGTAAACTTATAGTAACTTGGAACAGTTAACTTAATGTTGATAATTCTGCTATTTTTACTCACTTTTTAAAATAAAGTGAACTAATCAAATTTTTTTACATGCTGCAAAAGGCATGAAACTGTAGTCCCATTTTTCATGAAAACCTCCTTTTAAAAGTAAATGTAGACAGAATCTGTTTTATTTATTTACCATCTCACAAGCGTGTCTAACAAGGTAGTATTTTGTACAAATGTAGAACAATTAAAAAATAATTTCACTTTAAACATATTGCACATTGTTACTCTTGAACACGTAAGTAGGCATTATATGCATTAATAATAAAAAAACATTTTTAAAAGGTTTAAAAGTAAAACTGCAAACTCATATGCAGAAGTGAAAACTAAGGTATGGAAATTAGCTGTGGGACAAAAATTGCAGTGTTACTTTTGTTCCTACAGAAACTCTTGTCATTTAAACCTGATTTAATTTTTAAACTGAAAAACTCAGACAATGCAAACTTGAGGATGTGTTATAGCACTAAATAACCCAAAAAAGGTAATAAATAGTCTTGAAAATTTTCTATTTTTAGGGATACTGTATATGGCCCTTCCCCTTACCCCTATACCTCCAAGCAAAAAAAAATTGGTAGAATTGGAAAGGACTAAGAGGTAGAACTGGGATTGATAAAATTTTTTATTTAAGAACGAAAAGTTGAAGTCAATTCAATAAATGACAAATCCACTTAACCAATAAATTCTATTTTTATCCGGTTGACTCAACAATCAATCAATTCATGATGTACATAATCCTTAAACCAACAGCGGTACTTTAAACAAAGAACAGTAAAGCAGCACAAGTAAAGCATATGTGCGTAAACTAATTTGTAATCTGTCAAGTGTCAACACACATCAACTATAAAAATGTCAGTCATCTTAAATGCCGTTTCTTTTAAATACACAAAATGTTTCCCTTGGCAGTACAAACAACTGACAACAACTTCTACTCGACAAAACAAAACCTTTACTTACAGCAAGGAAGTGATCAAGCGAGAAAAAAAAACTTATATCAGTACTACTAATTTTACAAGCATCTGATTTTGTTGAAAAAATACAAGCTAAATTTACAAGTTAAACTATTTAGTATAATTGTATAAACTAAGTAACTCAGTGCATTTAAAGCACAAAAAACAAGTCATCATCCCAGTGTTTAGTAAATCAAAAGACTGTATTCATGTAAAAAGTATTTACAAATAAATGTTTTCACTGTATTCCAGAAACTGCCAAAATACACATTACCCTGCTTTATTGTACACGTACAGGCCAGATACATGAATGATCTGAGCAGAGGTGTCTTCGTGATTGACTTAATATTGTGAAAAGAGAAAAACAGGACAGCAGAAAAGGTTGCCAAGGACAATATTCAAATATGTGACCTCATAATGGAGTGATTTACCTATCAAATACTTCAGAAAGATTTGTACTTACGCAGTCCTGTTTGTGAATATATAGTTACAGTATTACTGAGGGTTAGCATTGTTTTTAAAAACAATCTGACTATATTTTCAAAGTGTACTGTAAATAAAAAAAATATATATTAAAATAGTTTCAACAATGTTTTTCCTTTTTTTCTCTCTCTCTCAAGTCTGATTTTCCACCACAGAACTAAATGCTGCAGCAAAAAAAGTTCTCTATTACCGTGGATATATTTCAGCCAGAATGAAAAACCTGAAATACAGGAAATTCAGTCTAGACAACAAAGAAACAAGCCTATAGTCTCACCCACAAGTTCCTGCTTTACTGCTTTTTAAGCTATTATCATTTATTTATACTGTAATTACATTATTACATACACTTGTCATATTCTCATAGTTTTTTACAGGCTTAATTTGAACGAAAAACAATTTTTAAAATCACAATTGGTGAAAAAAATGAATGCAGATTTCACATGCATGATTATGGAATGAAACCCAATGTCTGTTTTTCTTTAACGGCATTGCTCTGAGTCATTCAATGTAAAAAGACTTTCTGCACTGTGTGAAAAAGCTCCTCTCTTTGTTCTTCTGTCTTGCTCAGTTTGGGAAAATGGAATAATGTTTTTCTAATGGTACAATGCTGAATTATTTAGATCGATCGTTCACAACCAGATGGCCAAGGCCCAAGAGGCCTCAGCAGAGTTTCAATGGGCCCACAGAGTGTCTTTTTAGCACAATGTCAAAACTATAGTGTTTATTAATGGTTTGAAATGATTGCATGTTTAAAGTTTTTGTAATGAATGAATATTTATCTATTAATTAATTAATTAATTAATTAATTAATTAATTTAAAAGGGTCAAAAGTGTGAGTAAACAAATAATAAAACTAGTTATTGCAAGGAAATTCATGTAAATGTAATGGTTAAAAAGAATGGTATCCCTGAAAAACATTTAGCTCCTGAAACTTCAGGAATTGTGAATTTAACCCATTTCCTTAAAGTGTCTGGAAAAACACACTCACATTTTCATACATTTTACATTAATGAAACTATCAGCGTCTATCAATTAAAAACATACATAGGGCAAGAGGTCTTTGAATATCATTATAGAAAATGGGGGGTCTTGAAGTTAAAATGTTTGAGAACGTGAGAATGTGTCTTAAATACACAGATCACAGTAAAAACACCATCATGAAATGAATCCATTAAATTCAGCAAATTCTGAATTGCATAAACACGAACTGGACACATTCAATTAGGTAAATTTGATTTTGTCCGTGTATATATACAGTACATAAAGTGTAAAGGATATTTAGAATTTATATTAATAATAAATAAAGTACATAATCTAAATAAAGTTTCCAAACAACAACTCAACATTTGTGCTGTACTTTAAATTTCAAGCAACCACTCTGCCAAAAAGTAACAAGAAAGTGTCAATACATACCCAGTTATTGAAATGCCCGCCAACAAAAGCATAGAAGAATTTATGTTTTGAAGTTTCATTATTCCTATCAGGCTCTTATTCACTTTGAGAACTGAATGTCAAAGACGACATCAAAAGAGAGAAATATATTTTTTAATTATTGTACTAACTTTATTCTGTCAAAATTAGCCACTGTTCTTTATGAAAGAACTGGTGTGCAGAGAATGAAATCTCTTGTACAAATCTCTTTGGCTTTTCTGCAGGGGTGGAGCTTTAGGCCGTGGCCATTGCATACACTGACCTGAGCTTGACCACCCCTTTGGCCACCAAGCTCACATTCTCGGTTTCTGTTTGTTTACAACCACAGCACACGTGATTATTTTCAGGCGGACACTTTATCTTCACCTCAGGCGCAAGTCAAGCATATGCGCCCAAGAGCACGAACAGTGAATAATACAGACAGCCTGACACAAAATAAATCACGTTTAATTACATATCTTAAAGGTATATATATCTTTTTTTTTTTTGGATATATACAAATAACAACCCCAAAACAAACTAAATAACCTGACAAACAAAACGAACACACCTAAAAAACCCTTCTTTCTTATATCTGTCAAGTTTAATAACAGTATACTGATTTTATTAATCACTATAAATGTTCAAAAAGATAAAATAAGCTTTAGCTTGCTAACATTAACAAAATTAGCTGACATGAACTAATATTATAGATCCTAAATATTTGCCACTTACTTTTACAGCTGTAAGCATTTGAGCTTACATTTTAACTCAAAACTATCAAATGTATTACATAAAAATCAAAAAGGTTGACTTTGAAATGAAGTTATCTTCAAACCTGAGCTCAAAAGGCTTATATCGCATTGTGAGGTTATTTTTTTTATGAATGTGCTCTAGGATGGTAAATAATTCATAAAACACTTTGACTAAAAATTATATGAATTGAGTAAAAAAACTGAGTACTGTGAGGGTTATTATAATATTAAGGTATTACTTTTAACTTTTTTTTTAAACCTAAATAAAAAGCTTTATTTGGTTTTTAGTTTTAAACCTTGCCTAATTATCTTAAGGTGATCATTTGGAGTTTTAAATGTCAACAATGAACAGGACATACAATTATATCTTATTTGAAGTATTTAAACATAAATTTCGGTTTATTTAAACATAAATATATGGTTGATTTCATGTCTAGAAGTGCTACCTACTGCCAGAGAATGAAATAGCACTTTTATTGAGGCTGTCAACTGTTTTTAGCGATGTGTTTTATGTAGCATAATTTCACCAAGTCACACTATTGTTTTTAATATCTATATATTTTCATATTTAATTAATCTTTCTAAATTAAAAAAAATATTCCAGGTATATAAACTCTCTTTGTGAGGATCATAATTATTGTGTAGTGCCTCTAATTTCATTGCCAATAAATTTACAACAGCATGTCATAAAGCAAATAAACACATAGTCCATGTTGTCATATTTTTTTCTCTTCTGATTTAGAACTTAGGACCTGACCATATATTTGCTATTTTCTGAGTGTTGGTTAATCAGAAAATCAGAGGTGATAGGGAAAAAAAACTATACACTTAGTTTAAAAATGGACACCCTATTTCAACGAAATCCATTCTTTACTGGCCTCACCAGTGCCTGATCTATTCCTCCACCACTTCATTTCCATATAAATGCAAGTTAATTGTATTGCGTTGTAGGTTCTAAAAAATAGTTTTTGGTTGTTGTTTTTTTTTTACTTGTTTTTATGTTGAAAAAAAGCTTTCTGTGGCAACCCAGACTGGTCACTGGCCCTAAAAACACATTAGCACTAGTAAAACCTGTCATACAACCTGGCAGACCATTAATACCACACCCACATGTCTATGCAAATAGTAGATTATAGGAAAGGCGATGGGGAAAATATAGCAAAACCCCCAGAAATGAAGGTTCCTTTAGGATAATGAGGTTTCAACATTTTCAGTATCTTCCTTTGTGTTCAACAGAAAACAGGGCTTGGAACAAGTCAAAGGTGAATGTAAATGACGACAACAGAATTGAATATTTTGGGTAAACTATAACTTTAAGTACTACAGTTTCGCAACCTTTAGTATAAATTGTGTTAACGCAGGAAATTTCAAAACATGAAATGGCACTTTACTTCAAATGAATAAGCATAATTAACCAGTAACTGTAATACTGTGTGTAAGCCATTATTAAAAAAGTAAAATAAAATGAGGTCCCTTGTGTAGCAATTAAAATCATTCTTAATCAAAAATGCACAAAAAGTCACACTCTTTTTTTTTTTTTTTTCTCCAAGAACGAGCTTCACTCTAACATGCAATAGAGAAGAAAAGGTGGTGTCAGTGTTCATGTCAACAAAAAAGGAAGAAAAATATTTATTACGTATACAGTCAGGATATAGGTGTGCCTGTTTGAAAACACCTGCACATAGTATCGCCTTGTCTGTCGTCCTTTACCCAACATTAAAAATAACCTGTCAGCTCTCATTTACACCGCTTGAGAAAACATGAATCACGAACTGTCATTTCATAAATAACATCATAATTTGGCTTTTAATAAAAAATGCATATAAGGCACAAAGAAAAGTACCTTTCATAACAAAAGTTAATTACAATATGGTCTTGTTAATTAATGGTCTTGTTAAGCTTAATGAATATTGCTCTAACTCATTTCATTTATTTGCTAAAATATTTCAATATTTTGATATTTCTCTAAGGAAAAAAAAAAGTGGAAAATGTAATGGCACACATACGTTTGGACCTTACATCCAAGAGTAGACTAATTATCAACCTAAAGGAAACTATACGTTTACTATGTATGGGCTCTGTGAAAAGAAGCTACGTGACATTTCAACATCTCAAATCCAGTCTGTCCACTTTTTAGGAGACTACAATGATTTTAATGAAAACCGTGGCAAGTTAGGAGAGACAAAAAAATCTGTATTTCAATAAAAGTGCTGTCCTTTGATAAAAGTAAACGTTTTGCAAATGATTTTAATTAACAACAAAGGATTAAAGAGAATGTATCAGAGAGTTGGAGGTGGATTTCAATGGTTTGTCAACTACTGTGTTTAAAACATTGTGTACTATGGAGGTTAAACTGCTGTTTTCGTGATGAAAATTTGAAAAAAGAAAAAAAAAGGCAAAAAAAGGTTTTGTTTTCAACTTAAACAAATGAGGTTGACTATAGAACTGTCCAAACACACCACAAAGACTGCAATGCTGTTTTCCCTCCACAGTTCTCGTCTTGTAAAACGTATGGATCGGTTGTTTAAACATTACAAGTTACAGACTTGTGCAAAGGAAAAGCAAAACAATTAAATGGTGGTGGATGAGAAGATCCCCCAATTGTGTAAAACGCTTTGAGTGTCTAGAAAAGCGCTATATAAAATGTAAGGAATTATTATTATTATTATTATTATTATTATTATTATTAATAAATAAAAAGCTATGTGAATCTCATATTTTTAGTAACATTTTGCCCTGGTTGTTAAAGTAAAAGGGGTTTGGCACAGAGATGATCAATCATATTTTAACAGTTTGAGTTACAAAATGTTGTAGAGTGATTGTTTTTTTTTAATAAAAAAATGCATTGTGCTTTTTCTATGGCTTTTTTGCTCTTGTATTTGTATGATGCATGAACTCAAAAAGCTAGATCGGATTTAATGTTTTGCTGTGGCTATGCTAAAATAAATAAATGAAATCAATATTTATGGAATGATCGCAATTTACTGTATCTTTTAAAGTGTAATGGATATGCGGCAGTACTGGTGTGTGTCACGCTGTGTTTGAATTCTTTGTCAGATTCGAGTTACCCTCTTAAAGGGACAGTTCACCCAAAAATTAAAACTACCTAATTTGGTCTCTAAAACCTGTAAAACCTGTACCCCTGACTTTCATAGTAGAGAAACAAATACTATGGAAGTCAACGGCGGCAGGTTTTCAGCTTTCTTCAAAATATCTTCTTTTGTGTTAAACAGATAAAAGTCAAACAGGTTTGGAACAAGCGAAGAGAGAGTAAATTACAGATTTTTCAGTTCTGGATGAACTATCCCTTTAAAGCGCTTGCTTTAAAAATACAGCTTTGAGCATATATTCATTAATTTGTTTACACTATTTCTTGTATTATAAAATATATAATAACGTCTAGACTAAGAATAAATTAATCTAGTATTGTTCGTTTTTTTCAATCACACAACCACACCACAACATCACCACAACATCACCAAACAGACGTTTTCAGATGTCTATCTTGTAATAAACACGTTTAAAATAAAACAATTTGTTCCAGATT
>CAIGQQ010033346.1:0-16725 GCA_903798035.1 Danio albolineatus
TTGTTGTTGTTGTTGTTGTTGTTGTTGTTGTTGTTGTTGTTGTTGTTAATTTGGCAGGGACAGTGTACATTAATAAGCATTTCTGCAAATGCACCAGAATTAGCCAGAAGGCTAATTTTCATCTGTTGTCCCTGGACAGATGTTAAAATTGTCAACCTAAAAAAACTATCCAAAAATTACACAATCAAACAAGCATAGTTAAGAAGCACTAAAATAGACAAAGTAGACCTTAATAGATACTGTATATGTACAAATTAAACTAAAAACACCAACGTTATGTAATAGAGATACGAATAGTTAAAACACATTTGGTAACACTTTATTTCGATGGTCCATTTAAGTATTAGTAGACTGTCTGCTTAATATATGTTAATACAGACATTCAACAGACATTTAACTGACTATAAGAAACTTTGCAAGTCAACTTACACTAACCCTAACCTAACAGTCTACTTCTAATCTATTGAGAATTAGTTGGCATGTAACTTAAATTCAACAACCGGACCATCAAAATAAAGTGTGACCACACATTTAAACAAATCAATAAGATGACAGGCATTAGGGGTAACATGCTGGGTAGATTCATGAAATGTTTTTTGAACGTATTGTAAGAGGTTATGTCTCTGATGCTACCAGGGGCAGAGTTTCACTCCTGTGCAGCTGTATCTGAAAAGGCACCCTGACCAAAGGCACTTTTCCGGTGTGAGACAATACACTCTCCTCTGGATGCCCCTCGTGTTGCTCTGTGTGTGGTGTTCCTTATGTTTACGAACTGACTGAGAGGTGGAGATGACAGACCATGAATAATCAATGTGAGTTTGAATGCCATTTTACATGACATTTATTGCCATATGCTCAAAGCAGCAGCAGATACGCAGTTCACCTCAGATCTTGAAAATAAAATTAAACTAAACATTAAACACATATCAGTGATTCAGCATGTATGTTTAATAATGTTAAAGAGGTTTAATATGTATTAATTAGATTATAAACCTTACCATTTGTTGAGTGAGTGCATATTCTGTGCTTCTGAATGGCTGTGTTTAAATTTCTGTCGTGTTTCGTCTGGTGCACGCAGCCAAATTGCTCATCACTGCGTGTCTCGTCATGAAGCGTGTTGATAGGACACGTGGTTACAATGTGACCTGCTCACCTAATGTTTACCTTTGTAATATTTATATCATGTTCTAATTAATAACTGCATGTTGAACTCTGAATCGGTCTCATTTCAGAGGCTGCTACTGTCCACCAGAGGTCTCATTTCGGTCACATACGCATGCTGTGAGAGTCTTTCTGACTGAATGAATGAAATACGCTGTTTTCCAGCAAGGCAACCCGGTGTGCTGGAATATAATTAGTTAAAGTTGTATTGGGCGGGTTAAAATTACCAAAACAAAGACAGTGTTCCGGCACAGAAAACACATTGTCAAAGCAGAATATCTGACTTCAGCACTGTTTTTCAGATAAACAAGAACGTTCAATTAGTTTCTTAAATATCTACAAACATATTATGGTATTTTTATGCTTTAGAACACAAAACATACATGTATATTTTTAAGAAAGCCCTTTATTTATTAGTATTTCAAGTTTGTGTTTTCAGCTTTCACCAAAATCTCTTCTTTATTGTTCAACAGAATAAAAAAACTTGGAAAGTTTTGGAACCATTTGAGGTTGAGTAAATGATGAGTACATTTTTGGGTGAACTTTCCCTTTAATGAGTATTGGGTTTCAAGCTCATTTGATACTCACAGTCCCTGCTGTTTCTGTATTGAATATTCCATCATATTTTTTCAATGAACCCTCACTATCTGCACAAAACATATTGACTGGGCCTTCATCCAGCATTCCAGCTCTGCAAATGCCTATTATGGCAATCACACTGGTGTAAACAACCGTGTCCTGCTTTAAAGGTCCTCAGTGCTCAAATCAGCTCTTTTTAAAAAATAATTTATTTACCATTTTATTTATTAAATTTTTTTAAACATTCAAACAGAGCGGCTTTTTGAAATGTCGACCAACAAACATTTACACAATAATTGACAATAAAAGATGACAGTGAACAGGTGTGTTGAGCCTATTTGGCTTATTCAGAACTCAAATGGCTATGCCTGTCTATGTAATACAGTGGAATACATACAACCCTACCATATTAAACAAATATATATGTGTGATAATATATATATGTGTGTGTGTGTGTTTGTATGTATCTATGTATGTATGTGTGTGTGTGTGTGTGTGTGTGTGTATACATATACACACACACACACACACACACATACATACATAGATACATACATACACACACACACATGGTGGCGCAGTAGGTAGTGCCGTCGCCTCACAGCAACTAGGTCGCTGGTTCAAGCCTCGGCTGGGTCAGTTGGCGTTTCTGTGTGGAGTTTGCATGTTCTCCACGTGTTCGTGTGGGTTTCCTCCAGGTACTCCGGATTCCCCCACAGTCCAAAGACATGCGGTACAGGTGAATTGGGTAAGCTAAATTGTCTGTAGTCTATGTGTGTGAAGGAGAATGTATGGATGTTTCCCAGAGATCGGTTGCAGCTGGAAGGGCATCTGCTGCATGAAACAAAATGCTGGATAAGTTGGCGGTTCATTCCGCTGTGGTGACCCCGATTGATAAAGGGACTAAGCTGAAAAGAAAATGAATGAATATATATATGTAATATAACTAGCTCTCGCATTGTAAGTGCTGCTGTGTAAACATTATCAAAATTAATGTCAAATCAAATTTAAACAAAATAGATTGTTGCGTGTTCTACAATATGCTGTAATAAATTTGAACATATTTGTTTTTTTTTATTAATTATCTTGTATATGTTGACATTACATGAAACATTACGTCATGAAAATGTACTTGAAGTTTCTGGAAAAGTCTTGGAAAAGTCTTTTAAAATTTTAGTAGTAAAAATGTGTATGAACCCTGATATCACTGGGAATGTCTGAAACCGGCGCATACATATTGTAATAAACTTGCCAGGCATGAAAGCTTGACAGGCGTAACAACAGTAACTAAGGAGGGCGGGGCTTAGCGAAGGGTCAGTTTTCATTTTTGTTTGAACTATCCTTTTAAATTAAATGAACAGTTGTAAAAGTTTAACATCACCAACCCAAACCAAAAAATTCAACCTCAAACATTTCCAATAAAATAACCTTGTTGAACCTTTTTCTTCATAAAAGTTGTCAAAGTGGAGATCAAGCATCTATTGATGACAAGTAAACTGTGTATACCTTGTATTTTCTACACTGTGTTCATATTAAGCTGTTCAAATTGACGCACTGCTCACATGTTTTCTGGGAATCAACCTACAAACATTTCTTGCGTTGTTTTTTTTTTTTTTTTTTTTTTTCCTGTCTAATTCTCTGAGGTGCTCGGCATGCACCCACCTGCTCTGAGGTCTCTGTTGCTCAACCCCTGATCGTAGGCCATAGTGCTGATGCATCGTGTACCAGAGTCCAAAAGAGCGTGAAGATCAGAGCGGGCCATTCTGTTCTCTGACCTGTAGTGTGCAATGGGTCAGAACTACACATTTGGACCGACCGGGGTCACGACATGTCTGTGTCACACCTTTGTCTTGCAAACACAGTTGCTTTGTTCGTAGGTTATGCAATCAAAGGTTGTGTAAGAGCTCTTGTTGAGTAGGTTGAAAGGAAAACTCCATGTTTTTGCAAATACGCTCATTTTATGAATTAATCCATTTTTTTTTATTCCATTTCAGGTTTACCATTTTTCAATTCAGCTGATCTACGGGTCTGGCAGGATCAAGTCTAAGGCCCCGTTTACACTAGTACGTTTTCGTTTTAAAACGCATAAGTTTTGCTACGGTTACGCCATCCATCCACACTATGCCGGAGTTTTCGAGGCGCGAAAACGGAGCTTTTTAGAAACGCTGGAGAGGGCGTTTTCATTCTAAAACGTTCCTGCTGCGTCTCGGTGTAGACGGTGGAAAACGAAGACATTGGAAAACGGAGGCGTGGCTGCTTAGATTCGCTACGTGATTGGGCGTTGGGTCATTGCGTATCCTTCCCTTATTCGTCAAGCGCACATGGCTATAACGTCACGTTTATTGACTAACAATAACCAAATGCCGAGCGAGACACGTGCTTCCTGTTTATACTTTAACGCGCATGCCCAGAGTGCGCGAATGGTAACGTGATATACGTTTTTGGTGGCGTAATGTGGACAGACATCTGTAGAGAAACGCTGGGTGAAACGCTAGTGTGGACGCGGATCGTTTTCATGCTAAAACGCTGTTTTAAAACTAAAACGCACTAGTGTAAACGGGGCCTAAGAGGGATCCATCTGTGGCTGGAAGTTAATGATAGTTATTTACATTGTTACAACAATACAATTACCGTACAATTGTAATGACTTTTTTTACATGATTCTGAATTTGGGTTGGGATTAGGCATGGGACGATAACCGTTTTCAAGGTATACCGTGGTATGGAAAAGACAAGGTTTTCATACCGCCAAAATTTTCTGCTATACCGTTCCTAAGGTATAAGTGATATTTTTTATTTACATTATTTTGTTTGTTTTTTAGGTGTAAATTGTAAAGAAATCTGTGTATTTGAAGCTAATGAAGACCGCAGAAGTCAATGATTCACTTGAATTATTTAGCCTGACATGTTTACTGCCCCAAAATATTATAAATGTTTCTCAAAATAAAATATATTGTCTTCAAAAGGGGGAAAAGTTTTGTTTTTTAGACAGACTTTTAAAAAGAGCATATATTAGAGCAGGGCGCCACGGTGGCGTAGTGAGTAGCACGTTCGCCTCACAGCAAGAAGGTCGCTGGTTCAAACCTCGGCTGGGTCAGTTGGCATTTCTGTGTGGAGTTTGCATGTTCTCCCCGTGGTTGTGTGGGTTTCCTCCGGGTGCTCTGGTTTCCCCCACAGTCTAAAGACATGTGGTACAGGTGAATTTGATAAGCTAAATTGTCCGTAGTGTATGTATGTGAATGAGAATGTATGGATGTTTCCCAGTGATGGGTTGCGGCTGGAAGGGCATCCGCTGCGTAAAACAAATGCTGGATAAGTTGGCGGTTCATTCCGCTGTGGCGACCCCGGATTAATAAAGGGACTAAGCCGACAAGAAAATGAATGAATGAATATATTAGTAATCACAATACCGTGAAACCGTGATATTTTTATCCAAGGTTATCATACCGTCAGAATCTTATACCGGTCCGTGCCTAGTTGAGATAGGCGTTAATAAAATACCGTTTAATAATAAATAATATTAACAATACTCTGTAGAATTACTGTTTTTACATTACTGTTATGGTTGCGGTAGATATTAATAAGTGCAATTCATTTAATAAATTCATTCATTCATAAATTCATTTAATCATTTAATAAATAATATAAATAATTCTCGTTAACTTCGGAGCAACGATATTATTCAGTGCCTGAAAATAGTGCACAGAAAAATAACAAGGTATCATGGTATGGCTGTGAAATTCCTTGGAATTATTCTGGAATGAGAGTATTATGGAATGAGAGTATTATGGTCCAGTGGGTAGCGCTGTTGCTTCACAGCAAGAAGGTCGCTGGTTTAAAGGTGGCGTTTCTGTTTGGAGTTTGCATGTTCTCCCCGTGTTCGTGTGGGTTTCCTCCGGGTACTCCGGTTTCCCCCACAAGTTCAAAGACTTGAGTTATAGGTGAATTGGGTTAGCTAAATTGTCCGTAGTGTATGAGAGTGTATGGGTGTTTCCCAGTGATGGGTTGCAGCTGGAAGGGCATCCGCTGCATAAAACATATGCTGGATAAGCTGGCAGTTCATTCCGCTGTGGCGACCACAGATTAATAAAGGGACTAAGCAGAAAATAGCACCTTTTTTATTTTCCATCGGTCTTAGTACAAGTACATACCATCATATTACACTATGCTGTTACCTTATCTATCTGGGGACTATTTTCAGCTGCTGCATAATATTGTTGCTCCTGCTGCAGCCATGGTACTGCAGCAAAGTTCCTTGATTATTACAAGAGTGTAGTTCCTAGCCATATCGACCTAAAAAGTAGCATCTTTTGCATTTTCCATCAGTCGTAGTACACAATATAACTACAGAAGAGTACAGGAAAATGATCCTATTCATTATTAACACTTTTATGAGATGCTAATGGTCTAATCTGATTCTATGATCTATGCTAAGCTAAGCTAAAAGTGCTCCCACCAGACCTGAAGATCAGCTGGATTCAAAAATGGTAAAACATGACTGTATAGACACTTGTAAAATTCTTATTTCTGACATTTGTGTTCCTTTAAAATCCAGAAATGCATCCCTCTGGAAATGTGGAGTTTTTCCTTTCAGTCTTTCCAAGAATGTCTCCCCCTCAGGCCACTATATAAACATCCAGTGACTGCAAACTATGAAAACTGTTAGTCATAACTATTAGTGTAATTTCCTTGTCACTTCCACATGCTCGCGCATTGTTCTGTGACAGCTCGTGCCGATTACGTCTCATTAGTCATCAGGAAGGGCGTCTGGAGGAGCTGCAGGTTAGTGGATGTCAGGACTTTGGAATGGAGTTCAGTTGGGATTGATCTTATTGGTCATCGGAGCAGCTGCAGGGCTTGGACAAGGTAAGACCTGTTCCTGCTCACCCCTTCCTGATCCTCCCCCCAACATTTGTATTTTGTGGTAATAATTAATTATTACTGGTGATTTCTTCAGTGGCATTTTTGTCTGACTGAATCATCATAGGTTTTTTTCAGACTCCTTCCAGCAGTAGAGGGCAGCGTTGAGCAGTGCTCATGCATCGCTGCTTTTCTTTCTCAAGTGAGTGATTCTTTTAACATTTCCATTAACACACGTTTGACTATCTCTGTAACGTTTTTTCTTTGCAACGTTTCACTATCAGACTTTGCAGCTTTTTGTGAAAAAAAATGTTTTAAAATTAGTGAAATAATGTTTCATTTTCATACAGTAATATATTTAGGTACAATTAAAAAACATACTTATTCAAACTTGGTGTCTTATAAAATAACGAATAATCATAATAAATATTGTTCCCTCCTGTGAATTTTAGATTTTTTTAAAAATTATTTCCCAAAAGATGTTTAATAGAGCAAGGAATTTTTCACAGTATTTCCTATATTGTTTTTTCTTCTGAAGAAAGTCTGATTTGTTTTATTTCGGCTAGAATGAAAGCGTTTTTTTTTTTTTTCCAAGAAATTTTTTTGGATTGTATTTCTTAACTCCTAATGTCGCTAGTCAACACACTCAATGCAATATCATATGCAATTCTAAAATAAAATATCAGCCTTTACCAAATGGCTGATTTATCGGTTTATGTTAAAAATACCGGAATTAATACATATGCTATGAAAAATCTGAAAATATGAAGTGTATGAGCAATTTATTTTTAAAAACATTATCAAAATCAAAACATTTTTGAATATTAAATCATCTTTATTTATTGAAGTATGCCATAATATATTATTAATATATTTAAAACAGTCAACCATTTGGTAGAGCAGGCAGTTAAAGGGTGAAGTTCGAAAATATTAGCCCCTTCAAGCAAAGTTTTTATTTGATTGTCTACAGAATAAAATCATCATTATACAATGACTTGCCTTATTACCCTAACTTGCCTAGTAGGGCTGTGCAATATGGACACAATAATCATTGCTTTTTTTTTCTTTTCTTTTTTTTGAACGAATATTGCGATTGCGATTTTATTTGCAATTTTGGCAACTGTTTTTGCTTTTTCAAACAAGCTACATACACCAGTTCTAAATGTATTCAGTGCACAAGAAGTGCATAAAACATTTCACAATGAAATAACCTAGTATTAAGTTTAATAAATAAAACTGTAGTAAAAATATCTTTAAAACAAACAACATAAAATAAATGAAGTTAAACTAACCTCACCTCCAGTTAAACACATACTGTACACAGTAGTACTAACTGCTTGATAAACAAAACTGTAATAAATTGTGTTAAAAACAGACGACATGAAGAAATAAAGATGAACTAACCTCAATTCCAGTCAGAACAATAAATAAAAACTAAAGTAAATCAAAACCACCTATTCGGTTCTCCTGCTCAACTTCGTCGTGTGCAGAGTGAGCTCTGATTGGTTAACATCTTTCTCCCACTCAGCTTAGCTGTAATTGCCCAGTGTGCTGCGTCAGCTCTGATTGGTTAACATATTAAAATCATGCGCACAAGAACATGAACAAAAATCAAAATAAATGAATAGATAAAACTGCAGCCTTATGAGATTTAGAAATTGCATGTGTTTAATTTTTTCTTTCTTTCGATTAATTGCACAGCCCTATTGCCTAGTTAACCTAATTGTTTAAATATCCTAAGCCTAAGCCTTTAAATATCACTTTAAGCTGAATATTTCTTTTTACCATGCCACAGCCGTATCACTCTGCAGCCCAAGACCGGTTACTCACTAAAGGTCAGTGCCTGGATGGGAGACCACTTGGGAAAACTAGGTTGCTGTTGGAAGTGAAGTTACTGAGGCCAGCAGGGGGTGCTCAATCTGTGTCAGTCCTAATGCCCCAGTATAGTGAAGGAGACTCTATACCAGGGTTATTCAATTGGCGGCCTGCGGGCCGAACCCGGCCCCCAAGACCATTTTTTCTGGCCCTCCAATTAGTTTGAACAAGACATCAGAAATAAATTTAGTTCAGTCGAAAAACAGCCGCTGTAGTTATGTAGTGACGTGCGCCTGTTCAATACAACACAAGCTGCAGTTGAAGGCTGCGCCGAGCGTGAGTCACCTGACATTAAGCAAGTGGAGCTGGCAGCCGAAGACATTTGGATATGTTTGTAGAAAAGGCCTTTTGTACAATGCACTGATATCGTTGTTAGGGATGCAACGATTCGCCGATTTCACTGCGCTTTAATTCGTCACTGTTAATTATTCGTAAAGGCTTCTCAATTGCGCGTTTCTGTTGTAAAGAACGAAACTGCTGCAATTAAACACAGTTATGCCACCTGTGCGCTAGTTTAAAGTTCCGAGCATGTACGCCGATGCCAATACGCACGCACACTGGATTAACTATAGCGGCGCGCCGTTCCACTATTACATCCTTTCCGCGCGCATGTTTGTTATTTCTAATGTAGAATACGCCAATGTGTGCGGGCAAGCGGAACAACGCGCTCGCGGCTATCCGGGCGCACGCATTAGAAAACATTGCGGTGAGGTTGTGCATGGCTTTCAGTGCTATGTAAACAAAAGATATGTAAGATGAATTATTATTTAAATGAGTATGTATGTACACTGTCAGAAATAAAGGTACAGGAGCTGTCACTGGGGCAGTACCTTTTCAAAAGGTACATGTACCCAAAGAGTCCACAGTGGTACCTCAAAGGTGCATATTCGTACACAAATGTGCCTAAAAAGTACCTTTGAGGTACCATTTATAGACCATTCAGATACAAATATTTACCTTTTGAAAAGGTACTGCACCAGTGACAGCTCCTGTACCTTTATTTCTGAGAGTGTATGAACACAGATTATAACAACAGTTAATCTAAATAATTAGGTCTACCTAAAATAAAGCTTAAATTTACATTAGACGTGATTACCGTGAAACCATGATTATTCATCAGACTATAATCGTACAACCAAAATCTATAATTGCTGCATCCATAATTGTTATGCAGTTCAAAACATATGAATGTGTCTGAATGCAGAAGAAGCCTGCTTCAGCAATCCACTGCTTTTGTTGTGCTTTGAAATAAAACATTTGAAGGTTTGTTAAAAAAAAGCCACACTGTAAAATGCTGATGTTATGTAGTTTCAAAATATAACATACATACATTTTAATGTAGAAAAAGACACATGGGTGTCTTAAGGAGCAAAAATGTAATATGCAGTTGTGTCCTCACTCATATTGCAAGTCATACCTCTCCGGCCCTTCGCTTGGGATGCTTTTGATGAACCGGCCCCCATGACAAACTAATTGAATAGCCCTGCTCTATACTGTCAGTGAGCGCTGTCTTTCGGATGAGCATTAAACCAAGGTCCTGACTCTCTATGGTCACTAAAAATCCCATGGCACTTCTCGTAAAGAGTAGGGGTGTAACCCTAGTGTCCTGGCCAAATTCCCTCCATCTGCCCTTACTCATCATGGCCTCCCAATCACCCCCATCCTCCGAACTGGCTCTATCACTGTCTCTTCACTTCACCTATAGCTGGTGTGTGGTACAGTAAGTGCATTGGGGCTGTTGTCCTGTGGCTGCCGTCGTGGATGCTGCACACTGGTGGTGGTGTGAAGAAAGACCCCCCTCATGATTGTGATGGTCATGATAAAATGCGCTATATAAACACACATTACATTTTCAAGTGGTTTTGTTTGAGAAATAATGCTTATTCGTTACAGCACAAATGAAACCCACGGTCAGGGGGTCAAATCATCTGATAAGATGCTGAACCCATAATTATTACATTCTGTTTATATTACTTAGCATTTGCACTGTGACATCAGCGCTAATGTAAAGTGCTCATGCTGTCTAGATAATCACCTGTCATCCTAAACATAAGCGATAAGTGAATATAAGGGAAATATTCTCAACAGGCTTTTCGGTTCAATTGATATAATTTACTGTAATTGAATAAACGGTAATAATGTGTGTATAAAGAGTAATGTGAGATGCGTGACAAATTACAGAACATATTAAATCAATCAACTATTTCTCAGTAGACAGAACGACTCAGCTTCAGCTGAAATAATAGTAACAAAAGGCTGAGAGCTTGTTTTTACCTGCTATTGAATGCTCCATAGGGCGTCACAGTGGTGCAATGGCTAGCAAAGTCACTTCGCAGCAAGAGTGTCACTGGTTTGAGCCTCGGCTGAGTTTGCATGTTCTCCCCGTGTTTGTGTGGGTTTCCTCCGGGTGCTCCGGTTTCCCCCACAAGTCCAATGACGTGGTATAGGTGAATTGGGTAGGCTAAACTGTCCATAGTGTCTG
Organism: Danio albolineatus; assembly: GCA_903798035.1. Classification (NCBI taxonomy): domain Eukaryota; kingdom Metazoa; phylum Chordata; class Actinopteri; order Cypriniformes; family Danionidae; genus Danio; species Danio albolineatus. Next base: position 10,957 of record CAIGQQ010033346.1, read on the forward strand.
TGTGTGAATGAGTGTGTATGGATGTTTCCTAGTGATGGGTTGCAGCTGGAAGGACACCCGCTGTATAAAACATGCTGGATAAGTTGGTGGTTCATTCTGCTGTGGCGAATCCAGATTAATAAAGGGATTAAGCTGAAAAAAAATGAATGAATGGATGAAAGCTCCATGAAATCTAAATAAACTAATTAAAATGAAAACCTAGCATTAGGTTAAAAAAAATAGATGAAGTCTGAATTAAAAACCTTCATGTTCAGTTTTAATCAATTTCAATTTCTGTTTAACAAAGAGATTTTTTTCAACACATTTCTAAACATAATAGTTTTAATAACTCATTTCTAATAGCTGATTTTTTTATCTTTGCCATGATGACAGTACATAATATTTGACTAGATATTTTTCAAGATTCATTCATTCATTCATTTTCTTGTCGGCTTAGTCCCTTTATTAATCCGGGGTCGCCACAGCGGAATGATCCGCCAACTTATCCAGCATATTTTTTACGCAGCGGATGCCCTTCTCTGGGAAACATCCACACACACTCATTCACACTCATACACTACGGACAATTTAGCCTACCCAATTCACCTGTACCGCATGTCTTTGGATTTGTGGGGGAAACCGGAGCACCCGGAGGAAACCCACGCAACCACGGGGAGAACATGCAAACTCCACACAGAAATGCCAACTGACCCAGCCGAGGCTCGAACCAGCAACCTTCTTGCTGTGAGGCGAACGTGCTACCCACTAGGCCACCGTGGCCCATATTTTTCAAGATACTAAGTGCAAATTAAGGGCTTAATAAGGTTAATAAGCGAATTAAGGTGATTAATTAAATCAATAATTTCCAATGGAAAACAAAAAAAATCCATTTAATTTCAATCAAACTAACAGAATTAAAAACATTCTCCTGTAGAAAAATATAAAAGGAGATGCAGAAAACATTGCAGAAAAAGAGTTTAATATAAAAAAAGTAAAAGGAGAGTTGATAATTTTATCTCCTACTGTGTATGTGTCATAGACAGGGTTTTGACATCAAATAAAATCTACAAAATGAATTTTACATGCCATACTGTATATTAATTGTAAGTGTCTCCTTTAATCTTTGGAATGACTTTAGTGGAAATAAAGGGTCAAAATATGGCTAAAGTAATGTTTCACGATGTAAATACTCTGAACTTTACTTATTAAACATAAGAAAGAATTAGTGATCAAATACAATTTTATTTTTCATTCATTCATTTTCTTTTCAGCTTAGTCCCTTTATTAATCTGGTTAAACAATTAGTTTCATTCATTTATTTTCTTTTCGGCTTTCACTAATCTATGGTTGCCACAGCAGAATGAACCGCCAACTTATCCAGCAATTGTTTTACACAGCGGATACCCTTCCAGCTGCAACCCATCACTCGGAAAACACCCATACATACTCATTCACACTTACCCAATTCACCTATAGCACATGTCTTTGGACTTGTAGGGAAAACTGGCGCACCCGGAGGAAACCAACACGGGGAGAACATGCAAACTCCACACAGAAATGCCAACTGACCCAGCCGAGGCTCAAACCAGTGACCTTCTTGCTGTGAGGCGATTGTGCTACTCACTACGCCACCGTGACGCCCAGCTTTCAGATAAAAATTTTTACGCTCCATTTGCACTTGTTTTTAGTGTCAGCCTCTTGTGATTTGGATCAACAAATACATATAATATTAATAAATATGATAATAAAAGTGTCAAGATCAGTCTGGCTGTGGAGAAGTCTTCGTTCAACTCTTATCCTTGAGCAGGTTGTGGGACATTACTAAGCAGCTGTATCACAGACGGGTCACTTCGCTGTCAGCATTCTCACCTCCGCGTCTTTTCCCGGTGTCAACACCTTTCTGGTGTGAAGGTCTCGCTCTTAAAACTCCCTCACATTCTTCAAAGTGAGAGGCTGGGAATGATGTGTTATTCAACAAACAGCCTATCTTCCTCTCCGTCACAGATTCAAGGCGACCTGAGTGCCTTCAGGGAAATGCGTGAAGGTTTTCTCATTTCTTGGCTGAAATGCAAGGTGAACGATCACATGCTGTTGTCATGTTGCTGATACGCTGGTGGATCACAGAGAAGACATTGAGTCTTAAGGCCTGTTCACACCAAGCATGATAACGATAACGATATAGGTACAATCACGATTCTATTTTTGTACCCCTACCCCTTTTCCTTAGCCCTTGAAACAGAGTGTGAAAGGGAAGGGCTTCAAAATTTACCCCTAAAGCTAGATTTATACTTTCGCCTGTTGTGATATTCTTTAAAACGACAGGGGGCGGTCAAAAGAAACTGATCGTGAAGTCAGACGGATAAACAGAGAAGTGGAAAGTTTCCGGAACTACGTCATATCATTAATATTTTTGATGTTTATTAAACTCGTTATTTTTATTATTTTTCGAAATTGTTTTTATGATTATAAAGATTTTTATAATCGTTCAAGATTTTTTTAAAATCAAACTTTGATGCATCACTTGCTTTTGTTCATATATTTTATATATTAGTGACAACAGAACACGGGTTGCTCTACAAATATATTTTTATTATGAAAAGAATAAAAGCAAAAAAGTACACTTAATAAAAATACAGATGTTTTTTTTATTATTTAGCCCGCTTTACAATTCACACATTACTGTCTGCTAATTTCTGTCCTCTAGTTATGCTAAAAAGGCAATAATGATCCAACATTCTGGACCATTATCACAAAAAAAGCCAAGAAAAACAGGGCATCAGTAAATTGTAAACCGATAGGTTCAAATATTCCAGTTATGAAAGAAATATTTAGTTTCTTAATTATAGTTTTGTAACTATTAAATTGTTTTAAATTCAATTGTAATATATATATCAGTGTTAAACCTGGTGGAACTCCTTTCTCACTGCTGTTGCAATTTCTAGCCAAGAACTATTGATCATCTGGTTATCTCTATAATCATACAGTAGATCATAAATGTGTCTGTACAGTCGTACCTGTTTCAGGCAAAATCTCTTCAAAGTGTTTAATATTCAACTCAAATCAGACGCGGCGCCGCATGCGCTGTTCACCATGCCCTCCGCCAGCCGAAATCATGTTGCGCGCACCTAAAGCGAACATCTGCAAACTCCGCGATGACGTCATATTCGCCGCGCGCAGTCAAGCAAACTAGCGGATGTGTCGAGTATAAACCAGGCTTATTATTTCGGTGTAATGTCTCTCGGTTGTGTATTTAAACATGTCGGGTCCTTTTTTTTTCCCATTCTGGCTTGTTGCGCGAGCAAATGACGTATCTCTGTAAATCGTTCAGCTGCGTGTCTAGCTCCGCCCTTTGGTACACTTTGCAAAGGGTGACCAAAAAGTGGTACGGTACGGTTCGGTATGCTTTTATGGCCCGTTTCCACTGAGTGGTACAGTACAGTACGGGTCACCTTTATCAGGCTTGGGTTTCCACTGCTAAAGGGTACTCTTTTGGTGAGCGTGGTGTACGACAGAAAGTTTCAGTCGACGTCATTCTCGCTCGAGGAAATGTCTACAGTAAAGCTGTACGGGTCATTCATATATCATACGAAAAGCACTTCTCACAAAATAGAGGCTTTATTATACACATAAACACTGCTGTATAAATGTCATTACTGACTGAACATGATCTTATTATAATTAGATCAATGATGCGAAATAGCCTACTGTAACGTCTGCGATTATATAAAACAAATAAATAAATGCAGCATATATGAACACATACAGCCCCTTACAGTCAACGATATGTTACCAATTACAGAAAAACTAGACACAGCAGACATTTATTCCGTATTTAGGTTAAAAAACAACACAAAATATAGCCCCCAGTCAGTGCAGACCTCTCATCTGTATCTTTAATCTTCACCAGCACATGTAACCTCTTCGTCATTATTCTCTCGTTAGAAAGTAACTCCGTCATTCCGAGTTTATAATCGATCAGGTTAGTTTGTTAACTTTGTTATTTCAAATATTGACGCGCACGCGAGCACAAGAGACAAGCGAAACCTCTCGCGCTCATGCTTATGGGCTCGTAACCCATAAGAATTTGCTCTTCTCTCAGCTTTGTGGCTGTTCAAGACGACGACAAGGTTTGTTTGAGCTCGGGTCGACCATGGCTCGTTATTATATGCTGATATTATTTCAGAGCATTGTCTCTCGGCTGTGTAATAAACATGGCGGGTCTTTTGTTTTCATTCTGGCTTGTTGCGCAAGCAAATGACGTATCTCTGTAAGCCGTTCAGCTGCGCGTCTAGCTCTGCCTTACGGAACCCTTTGGTACCCTTGGGACCCTTTGCAAAGGGTGACTAAAAAGTGGTTCGGTACGGTTCGGTTCAGTACGCTTTTAGACAGTGGAAACGGCCTTAAAAGCGTACCGTACTGTACCATACCACTCAGTGGAAACGGGCCATTAGACAGTGTAAACGGCCATAAAAGTGTACTAAACCGTTCCGTACCGCACCACTCAGTGGAAACGGGCCATTACCTTAAAAAATTTGAAAATTTAGTGAATCTTTTTTTCTTCAGTGTACTAATGTCCACCTGTAAAAAAAGTGTACCATTTGAAAAAAAATACCACCCCAGTGAGCAATTTTACACCTTTATTTCTGAATGAGCTCTCAAAATAGACGTTTGCTGTTTTTTGGGACAACTTAATTGTTGTATGTTCAATCCACTTACATTTGTAAAACTAATAACTTAACTCCTTCATGTTGTCCCAACACAAATGGATTGTGTGGAAACCAGCATTTCTTACAGGGTGTGCTGCAAATCTGTCCTGATTCAGATGAAATCACTAAAGATTCTCGTTTAAAGCTGAGTGAATTGTGTTTGTGGGGTTCAGGTGGAGCTCAGTGTGTAATGACACATTTGATTGTTGTCTGGTGAAGGTGGGGGTGGGGGGTTGAGGCCTGAACATCTGCTCAGGAGACCTGAAAATGGCTCTCTATTGATTACCTTTCACTCCAGTAACAGGACACTTTGTATAGTGCAATAGAGCTTGTACACAATGTCCGTTTGTGCTCCTTCAGGAAGGTTCTGCTGGAAGATGACAAAATCAAAATGCACATTCATCACACAGTTTAAGCATTAGGTTTTCATTCGGCAGTCCGTTGATTCAATCAGGAGCTTTTCTTCATGGTGTAGATTCTCTTAAATGAAATTGTGTTTTTGTTTTGGACTATTTAAATCAGCTCCTGAAAGGAAAACACACACATATCTTGATCTTCATGTCTGTCAGTGGCTCTGAAGCTCAATTACGTTTTCAGTGAAGATTTATTTAGTAGACGAAGGACAATGTGGACTTTGTACTTCTACCCTGATTGTTTCACCGATGCCATCTCCCAAAATTAGTGACCGCTTTTTCTCCTCAGTAAGCAAAAAGGTCATGCTAAAATGTCAGACTGCGGTGCGTACAGTAGAGTAAAACTTTCTATTCTTCTTTTTATTTATATCCCGATCAGATTAGCAGATGACTCACACAGTGTTACAATAGTTCAGATGGAAAAAGTTAGCTTGGATCATATTACTTCAGTTCTTTCATCATTGCATTGGCTCCCTATTAAAAATCGTATAACTTTTAAAAATGTATTGACTACCTACAAATCCTTGAACGGCCAGTATTTGAGGGAGCTCCTGGTGTATTATACACTGTTAAAAAACAAAAAGTAATTTTAAGTTTTTTTTCCAGCAGCTGGGGTGCCGGAGAAAAAAAAAAAAAAACAGTTGTTCAATTACAGAAACATACCTTAAAAT
>CAIGQQ010033347.1:0-13750 GCA_903798035.1 Danio albolineatus
ATACATGCATGCATATGCTTCATTTAAACAGCTATTTTAAAAAAAAAACATTGATTATGGCACATGACTAGGGCCAGATGGAATCTGCGGACGTTTTTTACTATTTCTGCGCAAAATTTTGTTAATCTGCAGATTTATGCGGAATGATTTTGGGAGTATCATAACTAAAATCTTAAAATATGAAATGAAAACTAGAAATTTTTAACTTTTATCTAATGTTTACAATGTTAATCCAATTAGATCCACTTTGTTTGGTAAACAAAGCAAGTCTCTCATATAAAATCTCTACTAAAAGACAGAAAATATGACTTTACAAACTTTATTGTACATAAATCACATAAATATTTTCATATTAGTTAGTAGGAATTACTGAAATTAATTTTAAAACGGAATAAATATAAATGTACACATTTACACAAGTAAATAAACAGAATCAATGATGGGCTAAAAATCTGCGGAAATCTGTTATTATTTATTATAAAGTCAACATTGCTTTCTGTTATTTAGAAGAGCTGTAGGGAGTGCTTAAGAGTTATATGATGTTGTGAAAGTATTTTAATATAAACAAGAAATTACACAAAGTAAGTGTCACTTTTAGTGAAGATCTGACAGACTTTTGTTTGAAGATTCCTCCTTCACGCAAATATGTCCCATTTTTGTGTCAAATAAGACTATATTTTGATGGCCCCTATTGCACATTTTGTTGACTAAAAGTTGCATTGCAACTACATGCCAATTACTTCTCATTTGAGTATTAGTAGACTGTCTGCTTACTATCTGCTGATACTGCTCCTTCAACAGACATTTAACTGACTATAAGAAACTTTACTAGTACATGTCAAATTACACTAACCATAACCCTAACCCCAACCTAAAAGTCTACTTGTAATCCAATGAGAATTATTTGGTGATTACAATGTGATTTTAAATTGTGGCTGTTCCATTTGAATATTACTTTAACAGAGACTTTTAATTTGTCATCAAACGACAAACGACATGCTGCGACACAAGCTATATTATATTATATTATATTATATTATATTATATTATATTATATTATTTTACATTATATTATATTATATTATTATTTTATATTATATTATATTTTATTATATATTATTTTATATTATATTATATTTTATTTTATAATATTAATTATATTATATTATATTATATTATAGTTTTATATTATATATAGTTTACCTCAGACCTTGAAAATAAAATAACTAGCAATCATACAGTTTACACGTGAATATTGGAACTAGTGCAAACTAGCATTAGTCACTCAGCATGTACTTTTAATAATGTTAAGTAAGGGATAAAGTACATCAAGGCGGTTGTTATCACAGAATTAAAAAAACAACTGCCTGGATGTACTTTATCCTGCTTATTACAAGGCTACTTGCCACAAAACTTTGTTTTGAGCCATAATAGTCTATTAATTCATTATTAAAAGCAAATTTGACGGAAGCTAACAGCCTGAATGGAGCATACACTCACTTATGTATCAATCTTAATCTCTTTGCAATGTGTGTTGCTAGGACTGTGTTATTATTTTCTAAACAGACTTCTTATATATTTTTTTCTCTCTTGTTGTCATCCATTACCCCGGCCCTTCTTTTGATCCTCGTCTTCCATCGCAGGTCTGAATATTGCCTATCTAAATCCGGGAGCCATCGGCGGCCACAAGGGGTCCAGCCTAGCGGACCGTCAGCGGGAGTATCTGCTCGACATGATTCCCCCACGCTCCATATCCCAGTCCATCACCGGGCAGAAATGAGGCCTGACGGGACTGCAGATCCCCCCTCCCCCTGCCCCTCGGACGTCCCACCACTCCTCTGTTCTACATCAGAACATCCCCGTCCCCCAAAACACATCCACACGCACACCATCACCCCATCGCATGCAGTGCCTGTCCGTGTGCCTACCCGACTAACCCATAAGAACAGCTCAATCAGTCAGACTATAAACACCAGACTGTCCGTGCATCTCAAACTTCGGTTTCCTACTATAGCAAAGCTCTTTATTGTTATCTCGACTTATTATTGCTGTTGTTATTGCTACTTCGATTATTATCACAGTTATTATTATTATTAGTATTATTGTTGTTTCTGTTACAGTTACTCTTATTACACTTATTAGTAGGTTTTAGTGCTTTTTGGCATCTTTTTACGTTCTTATGTTTTTCTTTTCAGAGGGAGGGATGCCAGATTGCAGGGTCACTCGAAAATAGTGAAGCTCGTTCCTTTCGGTTCATTTCGAAGCTTCCTCCCTCCCGTCGCCCCCTGTAAAATTCGACTCTCACGTTGTGTTTGTTCAGTTTCAGAGTGGGAATGGTTGAAGCATTCCCGAGAGAGATGAATCTGTGTAGCGTCGCACTTTGGGAAAGTCCTCCGAGAACCTTGTGGTTCAGAAAGAGCGAGACAGACTCATGTACATTGATCAGATTGATCCTTACGCAGAGATCGTGCTGATCTAGGCGACGTTGGTTCTGCTATGCTGAAATGGAGCCTGCGCGAGCATGGAAGAGGGCTGTCGAATGTACAGAGAGAAACTGTAGAGCTGGAGATCCTTGAACTGGATCTCTCACACGTCTCTCGATGCCTTCGCTTTCACAGGATGCAGTGATTTTTGTGGCGACTGCACGGTGGAGAATGAAGCCGGAGAGCTCCATGAACTTTGAGATTTTGGTTTTCTGCTTGTGTGTTTTTTTTGCGTCCCCTCACCTCCTTTTTGTCTATATGAGTTTGTTTGTTTTTTATTTTCGTCAGGCGGCGTCTTCATCTGAAATGGCTATGTATCTTAAAGGTACCCGCCATTGGGAGACGATAATCATTGAAATGGCAAATGAGTGGAATTATTGGAGGAAAAAAAACGGTTTATGCGTAGATTGTTGTTGACGTGAGTTTTAACAGAAGGCATTGACAAGGATCAATCATCGTGTTAAAGCAATGCACATGAGATGCCTCGTTGTGGAGGAGCACTTTTCTTCTTAATAATTAACGGAAAAAACAAAGCAAGGTTAAACAAAGAGGACAAGAATGTTTCAGCTAGGTATGGATGCCATCCGATGTCTCGGAGAGAGTTTGGAGAAAGACGTTTTTTTGCGCGATGAGTGATGCGTTTCGACCACCACGTTGAATTAATGTTTTTTTTCAATTTATGGTACATTTGTTTATGTTTCACTAGCATTTCTGGAGGCTTTGAACGGAGACTATATAAGCAGTGTTTAGTCAATATGCAGTATTAGGGATTTTGTTTTTGCAGGATGGATTTGCATTCTGGTTGGATGATAGTCTTGGTCATATTGAGGGATAATACATGACAAACGATTTACTAAACACTTGTGTTTTGCATATAGGCAACATTGTTGTCAAAACAATATTTGTTCACATGGATCTGCAAAAAGACTGAAAATGTATTATCATGCCAGGCCAGTAGGTGGCGATATAACTTTTTCGAAGAAAACACTATGTTATGTGCATATGCGCTACTGTGGTTCATTGTTTTTGGTTGTCAAGTATTCTCCCATGTCTACTGACTGAGTATATGTAGTGTGCAGTGTTGTGCAAGTTACTTCAAAGCTGTAATACATTACAGATTACTTGTTACTGTTATTTAAATGTAATCCCTTACCTTACAATATTACTGTCTCAAAATTGTAATATGTTACATGACTACATATTACTTTTTTAGTTACTTTCACCAAAATAACTACACAATTAGAACTGAACATTCTAAAATGACAAAACGTACTGCAGAGCATTTTACATCCAGTAGAAATGATATGATGTAGCAGAATGACTGTGACCTATCCAGGCTACTAACAATATAGTAGATAATTGGCAATGTGAAGGCTCAAGACAAGAAAGGATGACACAGCCAGAATCACAAATGATCTAAGTCTGTTAAAAGTATGGTAGAGGTAAAGTGATCATCTGGCAATATCTCTGAATAGCTTGACTATATTCATATTAGACACTACAGGCCTATATGTAAACTCCAATGTCATGACAAGATGCAGAATTTTTTTTTCTTATTGTTGCCTTTATTTTATTCACTTTAAATTTAAGTGGCTCACAACACAAAACTGTCCTGCACAAAGTAAGCATGATGAACATACAGTAGCTTTCTCAATATAATGCCTGTGCACCGATTTCCTCTGTTTGTGGACAAAACTGCTTGCGAGCTCTCAAATATACACTGCTAGCGCACAAATTTCCTCACGCTCTCTCAAATATGCACTGCTCATGCACACATTGTCTTGCGTGCTCTCAGTACATTTGCTCAGTGAGATTATATGCAGACTCACAATGTGTGTCTTGTGTTCCTTCTTCCTGTCGTGCTTTTTGATATGATTTATATTGGTCCACTATTCATTAACAATAACCAACATACTAAAATAGACTTACATATACATTTTTTATCTTATAAACCAAAACATTTTTGACTGCATGTTATATGATGAGATATTTCCAGTTTCCAACAATTAATGACACAGAATAGATGTTTAGTGCAAAGAATAAATTTTATTTAAAAAAAAAGGTGCACCATACTTAAAAACATTTATTAAACATCCAAAAGGTGCACCATACTAATCAAATAAAAAACATTTAAAAATATATAACTAACGCAAGCGGAAATGTTACTAATAGAAATTAAGGAAAAACTTGATAATCTATTATAGCCTACTGTACTATTTACTCTTCAAATAAATAAAATGTGGTCTTCCACATTGTTGATGAGATTGTGGAGGACATTTTCCTGTCATCCTCTTCATTTTGAGCAAAAGCTGTTCCACAGGGCCCCTGAACACGTCTATTGGCATGTACAGTGTTTTGAACATTACTATACACTCTAAAAAAAAAAGGTTCTTCAGTGGTTCTTCAGTAGTTCTTTACGGTATTTGAGGTGCTATTTAGCACTTTTACTGTGTAAAGAACCTTTAAAGCACCATAAAGGTTCTTCAGTGGTTCTTCAGTGCTTCTTTAAGGTGGTTAAGGTGCTATATAGCACTTTTACTGTGTAAAGAACATTTAAAGCACCATAAAGTTTTTTTAGTGGTTCTTTGGGGGGGTTAAAGTGCTATATAGCACCACTACTACTGGTAAGCACTTGTTCTTATAGCTAATTCTCATAACTCTTATTCCGGTTTTATTTGTGGAAAGGGTAATGTAACATTATGAGGACCTTAAAATATAGGTGCTATATAGCACCATTTGACAAAAGTACTATATAGCACCTATTTTTTTTAAGGTGCTGTATGGCACTGAAAAAGGTTCCCCCCTCGTTACGACCAAAGAACCAGTTTTGGTGCTATTTAGCACCTTTTTTTTTTAGAGTGTAGTAAAGTACTTCAATTAATCTGTTGTGGTAATACTATAGTTGCTATGGTAACACAAGTGAAATTTAAACAAATTACCTAGTGCTGTAGTTTTTTTTTTTTTACGATATAGGGTATATTATTCTACAATTCACCACACTTTACTGTAGTAAAACTACAATTTGTATTTCATTTTAGCAGTTTACTATTCCTAATACTGCAGTATGTTGGAGCATTCATTAACAAGTTGAAAATTATTCTAGCCTAAAACATAGGCAGTATACCTAACACTCAAAAACACTAGTATTTATTTTAGAATTTACCTTAACCTGTAGGTAAATAGTGTAGAAATACCTCTGGATATATAGTGTAAGATAATATAATCTCCGGAGAGCAAAAGCACAAAAAGGAGGAAACACAAGGCACAATTTGTGAGTCTGCATCATCTAACGGAGCCAGAGCACATCATCCGCACATGAGCCGTCTTGTTTTGACTGCACGCGAAAACCAGTGCGTTCGCTCGTTCGTATTGCATGAATCCGCTTGTCAGTAAAAATAACACCATATGCACCTACGTCCATCTCGCGAATGTACTGTCTTCTGCCATTTTCATCAATTTGTCGCTTTTCCGCTGTGCGTTAGGGCTTAACATTACTGCGCACCGGGCTGAGCCTATTGCCTCGGACCTCGAGCTCACAGGCTGAAATCACTCCGCGTTCAAAGTAAAAAGTCCCAATAGCCAGCGGGAGATGAATGACAACACACGCCGCGCGTATGTTCACTAACCACGAACAGGAAATAGAACTGCGCTATTTTTATCTGTTAATGTCTTGCGGGCGAAAAGTTTGTTGTAACGCACGCGTTACTGAACATGTAGCGAGTAAAATATTACTGAAAATTCATTAGTAATGCCTTACACTACTGCGTTACAGGAAAATGTAATACATTACTGTAATACATTACTTTTATAACGCGTTACTCCCAACACTGGTAGTGTGCCTGACGTCACTATATTCACAAATCACGTTTTTGGAGTTGATGTTAAGATGATTGAAATCAAAACGTTTATATTCCATTATTATTCAAAATAATGAATAAATAAATCAAAACGTTTCTTTTTCATGCACCCACCAAAATGGCGTTATCGAATAGTAAAAAAACACACAAATATTAAATCATTAAGTTATGCAGTTCATACACACACCAACAACGTTTTGGTGGCCTAAAAAGGCAATTTTAGTACAACTACAAAAACACAGTTTTGTGAAAACATTGATGTCATGTATGCGTATTACATGTTCATGAGCAAGTACAACCTGTAACGACGACATAAAATGACCATATGTTTTATTTTACAAAATGACATCGCCACCTATCGCTTTGTGAAGAAACACTGTTATGCGCATGTGCACTATTGTGGTTTGTTTTTAGTTGTCAAGTATTCGCTCATGTCTACTGACTGAGTATATGTAGTGCACATGACACCACTATATTCACAAATCACGTTTTTGTAGTTAATGTGAAGATGATCGCAATCAAAACGTTTCTATTTCATGCACCCACCAAAATGACGTTATCATGTTGGAAATAAAATACAAATAAATATGAAATTATTAAGTTATGCAATTTTGCAATTCATGTACACAATTTTAGAACGACTTACATTTTTGTGCAACTACAAAAACGCAGTTTTGTGAAAATTCATTGACCTCAATCATGTGTATTACATATTCATAAGCAAGTACAACCCATACGACAACAAAAAAGACCATATGTTTTATTTTACAAAATGACATCGCCACCTATTGGCCTGGCATGCATAATACAGCTTTTTTTTTTTTTTTTTTTTTTTTTTTTGTGGATTCAATAAATTTGTGAGTGCTTTAATTTTTATGCAGAATATTTCTATTTTAGTATATGCTTTTGTTTTTGCAGGATGGATTTGCATTCTGGTTGGACGATAGTCTTGGCCGTATTGAGGGATGATACACGACAAACAATTTGCTAAACACTTATATTTATGTTTTGCATATAGGCAACATTGTCAAAACAATACTTGTTAAGATGGATCTGTGAAAAGACTGAAAATGTTGTATTATCATGCCAGGCCAGTAGGTGGCGATATCACTTTGTGAACAAACACTGTTAAGCGCATATGCACTATTGTGGTCCATTGTTTTTAGTTGTCAATTATTCGCTCATGTCTACTGTCTGAATATATGTAGTGCGCATGACGAAACTATATTCACAAATCCTGTTTTTGTAGTTGATGTGAAGATAATCGCAATCAAAAAGTTTATTTTGCATGCACCCACCAAAATGGAGTTATCGAATAGTAAAAACAACACAAATATTAAATTAAGTTATGTATTTTTGCAGTTCATATACACACCAATAGCATTTTGGTGGCCTAAAAATGTAATTTTAATATGACTTACGACTATAAAAACACATTTTTGTGAAAACATTGACGTCATGTATGTGTATTACATATTCATGAGCAAGTACAACCCGTACGATAACAAAAAAAAATAACCATAGATTTCATTTTACAAAATGACATCGCCACCTACTGGCCTGGCATACATAATACAGCATATTTAGTCTTTTTATTATGTGGATAAATTTGTCAGTGATTTAAATTGTATGTAAAACATTTCTATTTTTAGTACATCCTTGTCATGCAAGCAGTCCCTTCAGTTATGGATGCAGTGCTCCGTGTTTCAGTAACGTGGGTCATAAATGACTTCTCAAAGGATTTAACGTTTGCTTGTTGACCAGTTCGAGCACTTAACGTTTCGTTTCTCTCCCCAGCCTAAGCATTTACTGTCGGTTGTTTTGGAAATCAGACTCTGAGGTCTGTCATGCAGGTCATGTTTAATAGCTACGAGGAAACATGATGCTAAAATTGGTGAGTTCGTGGAAATAAATCTGTGCACATGCGCATTTCCGTCATGTGTGGAGTCACTGATTCTTGCAGTTTTTATTTTATTTTTATTTTTAAGTGTGTCCTGTGTAATGCCACTGATTTGTGGTGGAACGATGCAACTTTTGAACAAATCAATTTTGAAGCTACCTTGGATTAAATTTTCAGGTGCAATATTAGATGATAGGATGTTTACATGAATATTTTTTCCTTTCTTTTTTTGTTCCTCCTGGTAAGGATGATAAATCAGTCCCTTTATATTCACTCTTTGCTACTAAAGGGCTGACTTTTATCTCCAGTTTATCTGTATTTTAAGTTTTGGTTCTTTTGAAATGAGCCTAGGGTGTTTATAGCTACTCATTTCTCTCTCCTGCTCTCTCTCGTAGACTGTGCTAGATGCATCCATACACCTGTGTTCATATATTTACCAGAAAGTTGAATTTTTGAAGTTTAACTTCCTTTTGACTCCTCGATTAAGTTCCGTTTTTTTCGTTGGGTTGCTTAATTTCAGCTGTTTCTTAAAAAAAATCATAAAAGAAAGAAAAAAGGAGAAAAAAAATCAAATTTAATCAAACAAAAAAAAAAAGTATGAACAGATGATGACACGATATTTGCTAGGTCAGAAGTAATAATGACTTATTGTACATACGCTTTTTTGTTTTTCTCCCTTGAATTAAAAATAATGAAATGAAATTAAAATGGTTGTATATTGTGTAGAAAAGCAAACAAAAAGCCATGAATATTGTGAAGCTTGTCATTTCGTTTTGTGATCACTGTGTATTATTGTGTAACAAATGTGCAAAATGTATGGGATTATACTTCTTCTCTTGTTTTTGAATGAGCTCTTTAGATGCATTTTCTCCCCGGCTGTACGTTTTTGTAGTATGTAGTATTTGCAGAAGAAGAAGAAGAAGAGAAAAAAAAGTTCATTGTTCTGGTGGAGCGTTTGATCCATTCTGTAGTCTTTGGACTGAGACGTGATGGGACAGTCTCGTATGTTACTTCTGTTATTTTCGTTACTTCTCTCGGTTGACTTTTTATTTCAAACATTGACGTTTCGTAGACGTTTGGTGATGTTTCTTTTTCTCCGATGTCCCAAACAGAGTGTTGGTCTTACAGAACATGGACTGGATGAAACATTTGACAGTATTACCCCTTCACCTGACCAAAATCCAAAGCGATCATCATCGTAAATGTAAAATCAAAGCACGCCGATGCTCAAAAACATTACTTTAAGCTAAATTACTGGGTGCAGAAAACCCTACAGGGGAGATTGTGTACATTTGTTTTCTATTGCTTATCTTTCTTCCAATATATCCCTGATTTTTTTCTTTCTTTCTTTGGAAAAAAGAATCACAATGCTCTTATTTTTTTCATGGAGGATTGTATACGTTGTATACGATTAAGAAGAAAAAAAACTTTGTTTGTTTTTGACTGTTCCAATGCTTATTGCCTTCAGCCTTTAAATCATAAGACAAAAAAATGGACAATTTGCACACATGCAAGTTTCGATTCTAAGGTTTGTGACATTATTAGATATACTTTTTCAAGTTTCATGTCATGGAATCACTGTCCATAATTCTCTGACTGGACAATCAGCTTTTCTGGAGTTCTAGCGCTGGGGTTTTACTTCTCTCTTCCATTTTTTGCTTTTGTTTTGAATTTAGTTCTTTCTCTCCCTGTTTTTATCTGTTGCGAGTCTCTCTTATTTTCTTGTCGTTGATGTTGCTGAAGTGGGAGAGGATTGTTTTTTTTGTTTTTTTTTGGTCATCATTTCGTTTAGATTTTTCTAAACTTCATCTGAACTGTCAGATATTTTTAAATAGACTTAGCTGCAATTTACCCAGTTTGAATTTTAAAGCAAATGGCAATATCCGTTTGTAAAAAGAAAATTATGATTAAAATGTGTACAGTAAAAAAAAATAAAAGGAAAAAAAAGAGATTGGCGTAAAAGATTATGGATTTTAGTCAAGGAAAAGAAGTGCTTTTGTCGAGTTTTTATTTTCATTTAGAACATTAATCCAGACCTTTTGCACATCCTTGATATTTAACTGTCTAAAATGGAGATGAAAAAAATGCTGTTTGATTACTGCCGGTTGATTAACAACAATTATGCATTGACTGAAAAAAAAATAAGCTAATTTTGGAGGAAATAACTTTGTAATATTTATCACTTGCAAGCTATGTTTAATAAAGGATGGAACAGTTTATCTCCGAGTGTGTTAACATTTGTCCGCATGTTCTTTCTTTAATTGTCGTTTCTTTCGCCGTTCTGAAACCCTGCTCTGTCTTTTTTGGTTGTTTTTTAGTATTTAGATATTGATTTATAATGATATTGATATTTATGCACAAGCTCTGCAATCTAATGTCGACAGATGAGGTAAATAAAATCTTGTTATGACCGTTTATAATGCATATTTGAGACTGGAGGCTGTATAAATCAGGCTGTGCGAGACAATAGTTTAAAATTATTTATTTCTTTACTTGACACATTGACATTACAGTAAGGAAAACTTCTTTCTGCTTTATCTTGTGTGTTGTATAATTTCGTATTTGTATAGGTCTGAAGTTCACGAGCCAGCTAAAATGTCATTTTCTCAGCAAAAGCGGCACAAGTTTTTCACTTATTCTGGTTTATCTTGGACATTATATAATTCGTATTTGTTTACAAAATTCTTGGGTGCATGAAAACGTCACGTCATTTTTCTTTATTTGCATTTGTATACAAAGTTCTGGACAATGCAAAAATGTCACGTTATATCCATACGATTTTGACAACAAAAGCGTCCCAAATTCATCACATATTCGATTTATCTAGGGCATTTTATAGTTCGTATTTGTATATGAAGTTTTCGAACGCGCGAAAACGTCACGTCATGTATTTTCGATTTTCCTGGCAAAAGCGTCCCGAGTTCCTCACATATTTTGCGTTATCTTAGGCGTTGTATAATTCGTATTTGTAAACAAAGTTCTGGAGTGCGCGAAAACGTCACGTCATATCCTTTCAATTTTCCCAGCAAAAGCATCCGGAGTTCGACATGTATTCTGATTTATCTTAGCCATTTTGTAATTCCTATTTGTATACAAAGTTTTCGAGCATGTGAAAACGTCACGTCATATCCTTTCAATTTTCCCAGCAAACGCGTCCCGAGTTCATGACATATTCTGGTTTATCTTGGGCGTTGTATAATTTATATTTGTATATAAAGTTTGGAGTGCATGCAAACTTCATGTTATATCCTTACGAGTTTGACTACAAAAGCTCCGCGAGTTCGTCATATACTGATTTATCTTGGGCATTTTATGATTAATATTTGTATACAAAGCATGCGAAAACTTCACGTCATATGCTTTTAATTTTCCCAGCAAAAGCATCCTGAGTTTGTCACATATTGTGGTTTATCTTGGGTGTATTATAGTTCGTATTTGTATATGAAGTTTTCGAACGCGCGAAAAACGTCACGTCATATATTTTCAATTTTCCTGGCAAAAGCGTCCCGAGTTCATGACATGCTGCTTTATCTTGGGCGTTGTATAATTTATATTTTTATATAAAGTTTTGGAGTGCGCGAAAATGGCACGTTATATCCTTACGAATTTGACTACAAAAGCGCCCTGAGTTCGTCACATATTCTGATTTATCTTGGGCATTTTATGATTCATATTTATATACAAAGTTTTCGAGCATGCGAAAACGGCACATCATATTTTTTTTCTTTTTCCAGCAAAAGCATCCTGAGTTCGTCACATTGTGGTTTATCTTTGGTGTATTATAGTTCGTATTTGTATACAAAGTTTTCGAACGCACGAAAACGTCATGTCATAATTATTGATTTTCATGCCAAAAGCGTTCCGAGTTCCTCAAATATTCTGCTTTATCTTGGGTGTTGTATAATTCGTGTATGTATACAAAGTTCTGGAGTGCGCAAAAATGTCACGTTATATCCTTACGAATTTGACGGCAAAAGCGCCCCGAGTTCGTCACATATTCTGATTTATCTTGGGCATTTTATAATTCGTATTTATATACAAAGTTTTCGAGCATGTGGAAACGGCACATCATATCTTTTTAATTTTCCCAGCAAAAGCATCCTGAGTTCGTCACATTATGGTTTATCTTTAGTGTATTATAGTTCGTATTTGTATACAAAGTTTTCGAACGCGCAAAAACGTCACGTCATATATTTTAAATTTTCCGGGCAAAAGCGTTCATCACTTATTCTGGTTTGTCTTGGATGCTGTATAATTTATATTTGTATAAAAGGTTCTAGAGAGTGCGAAAACGGCACGTTATATCCTTATGAATTTGACGACAATCGCCCCGAGTTCGTCACATATTCTGATTTATCTTGGGCATTTTATAATTTGTATTTGTATACAAAGTTTTTGAGGATGCGACAACGTTACGTCGTATATTTTTGGTTTACCTGGCGAAAGCGTCCCGAGTTCCTCACGTATTCTGGTTTATCTTGGGCGCTTCATACATCTTATTTGTATACAAAGTTTTTGAGTGCCCAAAAACACCAAGTCATAACCTTTCTATTTTCATGGAAAAAGCGTCCCAAGTTTGTCACATAAAAAAACTTTCTACAGGCTTTCGTAGACAACGTATAGGGAAAAACTCCTTTATTATTGTCCATTTTTGTTAGTTATGTTATATTAATTATGTGACTGATATGTTCTAAAGTTACAAAGCCAACCAAGTTCTCACACTCTTCCAGCACACATACTCCCGAGTCCTGGTCATTCATTTACAGGCTAATTGGCTTCATTATAAGCTTTGACTTTATCCAGTCAGAACAATTATAGCTATTTTCCACAGCTTCACTGTTCCTCTCTATCCCGCCAGCAGAATCAGGGTTTTAGTCCATTAGGAGGTGATGTATGCCATTTATAGTCCAACTAAACCAGCATTAGTTGACACAGGTGCCTGAAAGTGGACAATGAGTTTAATACAAGCTTTCATGTCCATTCTTGTCTGGCATTACAGCAGTGGACTATCATCTTTCAATCATTATAGCTGTAATTTGCTTTCTCTGATTTAATGTGCAGTTTTCATTGATTCAAACCTGAAGTAAATTTTTGTAGGTTGCCATTTAAAGGTGCAGTACTGTATGCAAGTTTGACGCCCTGTGGTTGAACTAGGTATTGCACGTCTGGATCAAAACAAATGCAAGCGCAGGTTGCCAGATTGAGGAGGAGCGAGTGATTTAAACCATGTTCTTAATAGAACCCGATAGAAGGAATATTCTCCATATTAAAAGGAGTTTTAGTTCTAACCAACACCTCGAATTGATATATTAGAAACGGCTTCGATTTCTCACAGGTGAACAACAGAAAACTACGTCAATGGTCACCTCAGGTAAACCTCAAGTGCTTTATTTATTGTTAAATGCTAACAATTAATTTTATTTATTTATTATTTATTTACTTTTTTAATTAATATTATTATTAGTTGTTGTTGTTGTTGTTGTTGTTGTTGTTGTTGTTGTTGTTGTTGT